>JACVVK020000697.1:25000-157500 GCA_018292915.2 Batillaria attramentaria | reverse complement strand
TCGTCGCACACTCCAGAGTGAATAGCAGAGAGGAGGAGGGTTGTGCACGTAGAGTAGCGCTTAGCAGGAGCAGGCTTTCATTGCTTCGTCCTCCAGCCCTGCGGCGCCGTAAGCATCTCAAGAGAGACTGACGTGTGGGCCGAGAAACAGCCACATCATCTTAAGAGCCCGAACGCTGCCAGCCCTTGCCCGCTACAAGACAAGATTTGATAAAAAGAACAAGAGACCAGCAGGAGCCACTTCAAGCCACTATTACGCAATGCGTGGGTCTTTCTCGCTAGGACCGAGGCCGCTGCAGATTGTGTACTAGTGGCTTGAAGTGGCTCCTAGTGATCTGAACATTTCAAGTAAAATTGCGATTTTTGCTTGGGCGTGTAAGAGATATACCACACCTAGTCTAGAGCTCAGCCCGAAGAATCACGTGCTTTCTTGTGCACGGCGCGGTGTAGGGAGGGGGAGATAGTGCGGGATGAAGCGTGAGCCGATACTATGACAATGTCCGTTAGATACGGTTCATTGATTGCATACATGGTTAAACAGAGGTATATTGTGCAGGCTGCACGTTGGCATTCACCTAATACAAAGGAATGATTGATTTTGTCAACACATCTCCACCCCGGTTCTGTTTTCTTCATCTCTCTCTCTCTCTCTCTCTCTCTCTCTCTCTCTCTCTCTCTCTCTCTCTCTCTTCAAATATCTATTAGCCAACACTTGACAAATAATGATAAAAAAGTAGTTTCCATACGTTTACATATTAGTTCGTGCATGCGGTAAGTGTGTGTGTGTGTGTGTGTGTGTGTGTGTGTGTGTGTGTGTGTGTGTGTGTGTGTGTGTGTGTGTGTGTGTGTGTGTGTAAAGTTTCATGTTCCAGTTTTAAGTATGTTCGACCATTTTTTGTTGTTGTTGTTGTTTGTTTGTTTGTTTGTTTTTCAAAACGGCAAATTGGACAAATGGTCGCAAGACCAAAACTCCCACCGTTTTCAAATAGTTATTTCAATTTCAATTTCTGTGCTACCACTTGTAATAGTAGTGTATGTGATACATAATAATAAGTCTTAGCATCTCGAATTGTTTGACGTGTTTATCAGATTTTTTTGACAGGGCTGATGGGGATGAGCCTAAATTTTAAGACCTGAACAGACAACAAAGTTTTTTTTTTAATTTGAGTCCAAAAAGACAGCCCGAAGTCCAACCCAAAACCTTTTGTTGTCTTTTATTCGCAGAGTACCTTCTCTTCCTGTCGCCTGATGCCTACCCACAAGCTCCAGTACAACCACTTCCCTCCCAAGCCAGCGCCAACCCAAAACTGCCGCCAGCGGCATCGCCAGGCCAACCAGCTCCACAGCAGAACCTCCCACGTCCCTACCCGGTCCTGCCGGCGGTCGAGGTGGCCGACCCAGTCCTGTCAGCAGCCCAGCCCGGGCCTGTAGAGGCCCGCAGCTCTGGAGAACCTCAGCCAGCAGCTCCGAGAGAAGCCGCCAACCAGCCGCAGTTGTTCAAGCTGCCTCCCCAGCCCAACCAGCTGAATGCGCTGCGGCGGCCAGTGTTCAGTCAGCCGGCTGCCTCGATACCTCAGCCGTTCCGCCCCGTGCCTCTTCTGCAGCCCGTCCGAGGTCATCCCGGAGCCTTTCGGCCTCTCAACTTGAAGCACTTTCTGCAGAGTCAGCAGGGTGGAATGCCTCCGGCGGTGCCTGCTAACTTTGGCCGGCCAGTCATGGCGTCGCAGTGGCTACAGCAGGCTCAACAACCACCTCAGCCGATTGTGTCTGACAGCCAGAGCCAGGATGCCAAGTCTGACAGCCACGACCAGCCGCAGGACTCCGAGGAGGAGCTGCAGGTCATATAAGCTCTTTGATTCCTAGACTGTGGCTTCCATACATGTCAGAGTAGCGAACTCTCTCAAAAACGAAATTTCCAACCCAAACAACCTATGGTTTGCAGCAGAAGAACGTGTCTTCTGGCAGCACTCCAATATTGTAAATGCTTGAGTTATGTACCTGGTGTACTATTGCGGCGTGCTTGACAACCCCACATACTGAAGAAGAAGAAGAAGAATATTTATACAGCGCAATTCTTCAAAATACATCAACTCATTCACACATCCCTCATACGCACATAGAACACGTACTAAAACTGCAGGCACCACGGTTACGTGAATCAGTAGAAGGCAAGTTGAAACAGATACGTTTTAAGCTCTGACGTGAAATACGACAAAGTAGGTTGCTGTCTCACGCTAGCAGGCAGTGAGTTCCAGACTGTTGGGGTGGTAAACCGGAAACAGCGTTCGCCAAAAGATTTCAAATTTCTCTTTGGAATTTTGAGAAGGTAATTCTCACTGCAAACTGTGCAATATTATCCGTGCCCTGCACGTGATCAAGGATATCGTGAAAAATAGGCCACCCATCAAATCTAGTCTGCCATTTTTCATTACACCAGACATTCCTCTTTTCAAGAGCATTTTTATGAACTCTAAACAGGCTGCGGAAAAACGGGAAATTATTTAATTATTTTTTAATAACACCGGTCCCCTTATCCCCCAAATCAATTCAGCTCAATTCAATTTAAAATTCGTTATTGTCTGTTCAAGAGAATCTAAAACGGAAAAGTTTCTTTGGCCTCACGTAATGCTCTGTCACAGATAAGATAAAACATATAAAAATTATATACAGCCATTAAAGGCCTTGATACAAAATATGAAAGTAAAATAGAATTAAACGTTATGATCAAACAAACACTAACTCGTGTCATTTGAATTATTCAATTCTGTAATCTACAGGACGTGCTGGCGCACGAACGGGAACGAGCAGCTGCCAACCACATCTTGCACCAGCAGTCAGCTGAGCGAGGCCAGCAGCCACGTGATCTGACCCAGCCAATGGGGAGCCAGGAAAAAGCGGTCTCGGCGGTAGAGGAGGGGAAAGAACCGGAAGCTCTGGCTGACCTTGACAGCGTGGCGTCCTCGCTTAAAAAAGTGGAGTAAAAGTGTTCATGCAATGTTCAACGTCAGCATGAACATGTCCTGAAGAATCACGACAACAGCGACTAACAGCAGAGGTCTGACGCCAGGAACGACGGATCATCAACTTCACCATTTCTTTCAAAACTCTCGTAAACAAAGGGCTGTAACCGGGACAAAGAACCGAGCACGCAGCAGTATCGTGACACTGTTCTAATGGATGTCATTTCGCTTATTCGAAAAATATTCTAGACAAATCGGTGAAAGTTTCAAACGTTTTACCACCTACAACGAAAAGGAAGTTCCTGGCACAAGCAGACAAAATACTGAGAGAACAAAAAAAAATTATTTGTTAGAATGGTAAACGTACGTATCGTCAGAGGGAGAGACACCAAAAAACAAAAACAAAACAAACAACAACAAAACAAAAAAAAAAAAAACAACTATACGCATTATGTGGACACAAGGCAGATCAAGGGGCGCAACTCTTGTCTGTTTAGCCTTGCTCACTATGCTGTGCATTCTATTTCCTTGGGGGTTTTTGTTGTTGTTTTTGTTTGTTTGTTTGTTTGTTTTTTACTTTTTTCTTTTGTTGTTGTTGTTGTTAGTATTTTTGTTTTCGTCGTAGAGCGAGTGACCAAAGCTTTTTTTTTTCTTTTTTTTCCTTGCCTCCCCCCCTTAAACTAGACAGTGTAGATATTTATATTCTATTTAGACAAGTGGTTGTAGGCTGGGGTGTTTGAGACCTCTGCTATTAGTGCTGCAGGCGTGCAATTCCTCCACTATGAACTCACGCGAATCATGTTCACCAAAACAATCCCACCACCCATCAGCAAAAAGAGTATGGCGTTTTGACCACAGCTGTCACCCGTTTTCGAAGACCAGAGATCTTATAGCAGTCTGTCAGTGTTTACGTTTGTGTGACCCTGATCGGAACTGGCTGGTTAACTGAGGCGTCAGAGAAGAATTCATATTTTACAAAATGGAAGAAAAAATTAAATATAAAATTGTGGAAAAAAACGTTCGGACGAAAGGTTTTAACACTTTCAGCCCTGCCATCGTATCACCTACGGTCTCGCAGACCCTGACAATAATATGCGTGCATGTGACCGACTCTCATACGCTCTGCACAGTGGAAGAGTCCCCTATAGGATGGATCCAATACTTCTTAAGAAATAGGGTTTTGTATGCAAGAGCCCAGCTTGAGATCTAGCACACTTGAACTAAAACTCCCAGGCAGAGAGCGTTATCGCTATTGAGATTCCTTCAGGACTGAAAGAGTTAAAATACGTAGAAATGACGTTGTAAAACAGTTTTTGGAGTTGTTGATTGTTTTGATTTAGTCCCAAAGTGCATATATTATGCTTGTATGTATCATGTAGGTCTACCGTTTATTTCGTTCATTCGCCATTTGGCTGGGGAGCCGGGATAGCCAAGCGGTAGAGCGGCCGGCATTAGACTGTCAGTGCTCAGGTTTTGAGTTCGAATCCCTCCTGGGGCCAAAGGCGTGTGGTGGCCGTTTTCTCGTTGCCCCGTCTTTGATATCACAGGTGTGTGATGGGACAAGGACGTTAAACCCTCAACCACCCACCCACCCACCCACCATTTGGCTATCTGACACATTCCAAAAATTAGTCCTCCGTGTCTCGGCGGTAAAACTGCGAGAATTTCTTGTGAAAGAACAATTGTTTTCATTGCGATACATTAACTCCGCTATCAGAACCGTTAAGAATAATAATAAGAAGAAGTATTGTATAGGCGCTTTCCCCAATTTCGTGAATCGGCTCAAAGCGGCGCGAACTGAACCCAACACGCACGCTCACGTGAATCACAAGCATTCTCTCACACACTGGACATAACCACATGACAGTCACGTGGTGCGAAGGGTCAGCTCAGCTATTGAAATTTCGGAATTTAGAATTGCGTTTATTTTTCAACTTTGGTGGCAGAGGGGGAGGAAGCCGGAGTACCTGGAGAGAACCCCCGACGATCGGCCCGAATGAACGGCGCCACATACGACTGAGAAGGGAAAATTCTTTGCCCCGCGTGGGACTCGAACCCTTGACCTCTCACATTGGTGACAAGTCTCTTAACCACTAGACCACCGACCGCCCCCATAGTGATCTTTGGAAAGGTAGAAGAGGTACAAAGAAATAAGGTGCGTGATTTATTATTGATCATGGCTTACGATTTCATATTTATCGGAGCAGACTGGAGGAAAGTTTGCCAGATATGATCACTGTTTTCAGGCAAATTAAACAGCGATACGCTTTCGAAACTACATATCCACAGCTAGTGGCATCTCGCCAACAATGGACAATATCTGCAACTCATAAATTAGCCTTGTCGCCTATTGAGTACACACCGGACTATCGATGATTCTCTCTCTCTCTCTCTCTCTCTCTCTCTCTCTCTCTCTCTCTCTCTCTCTCTCTCTCTCCATAACTAGCATGAGTGGGTTATACACTGTAATAAATGATGTACACACCGTTTAATCTCACCACTTTTGTATCTGTATGTGTACATGTATTTAATCTTCAAAGATGTTAAGTTTATGTGTATACCGAAACTCTTTTGTTTGCTGTTTTTAACATTATGTGCATGTACAAAACACTAAAAATAGAATGAAAAATAATTGTGGATTGTCTTAACTTCTTATGCTAAAACTGTACTTGCCTGCTTACGGTGGTAAAATAATGGCACCATTAGAGGGTCTGAGTTTCAGATTTTTAGATTAAGATTTTCTATGCCATAATTAAGTTACATCATCTGTTCTAAACACTTTCTTGACACTTTTTGGAAGTTGCTCAGTCTAAGGAAGGCCGCTTTGAATGACCTTGATACCGAAATACCTTCACCACGACCCTAACCTTCACCCTTGACCTTGTTCAGATGTATGATGTTTTTTTGCCCCGACCATTCCAATGCACACATCAAGCATGCTAGCAAGAACTTTGGAAGTTTCTCATCGAAAGGAATGCAGCTTTAATTGACAAGATACCTTGACCTTGACCCATGACCCTGTTCAGATTCATAGGGTTTTGTTGTTGTTGTTGTTGTTTTGGGGGGTTCCAATACACAGCTCATGCATGCTATAAAAAAAGAAAACTTTGAGAGTCCCTGATCCTATAAAGACCGCCTACGTGTCAAGATACCTTGAACTTGACCCATGACCCCGTTCCGGCGTATATATTTATAGTTTGTTCATTGTTGTTAAATATTCTCGACAGGTCCAATACATATTACTATGACTGACTTTGAGACTTCCTGGTCCTAAGACAGGTCGTTTAAATTTAAAAATATCTTGACTTTGACCTTGACCTGTGACCTTGTGCAGTTTTTTTTTAAACCACTCTTATACACGGTATGACACGTGCATGCTGTAAACACTGTTTTCTGTGATATATTGTTAGAGTAATGTGTAAACCTACCGAATTTACTTTGCGAGTCATAATCAGGATGAAACCAACGCATTCTCATATAGATGGAGCCACAGATTCACTTACGTTTACGAAAAATTCAACATTCCTAGCTGTTTTATTTATTCGAATGTTGCCGCAGAGTTCTTCATTTTAAAACTCGCCCTGCCTTGCTTACCGTAAGCCGTAAAAAAGTTAAAATTAATTTCATATTTGTAATAATTACGTTGTGGCTGTGTTTACGGCCTTGTAATATGCAGAATGACATTGTGTGTGATATTTGATTGCAATCTGCATGCGCCGATTTCGCCTCTCATCTCATCGCTGCCACAGTCGATAATCACTGTACGCGCAAGTAGGTCGATCCCTCACCCCGTCAGGGCACTGCGAGCGTGACTCGTAAGCAGCCAAAACCTCTCCGCCGCGCGAAATACGCGAAGCAACCGAAACACTGCGTCAGCAATTGATCACATCCGCAAAGTAGTTTCCAGAGAAACGTGAGCCTGGTTTGATTCTCGTCGGTGTAGTTGTACGTCTTTAGCGTGTTGTTAACAGATGTCACAGCAGCTTAGACATCTATGTCACCAAAGACATGGAAAAGGACACTGGGAGATGGATGACGCTTTTTCGTCAATTTTCCCAATTGTGGCTTAGACTAGATGGTGGTGTCGTCACAGTCGAAGTGATCTGTGTGAGATTATTGTATACAGTGAGGGTGCCTAATTCTCTCTCTCTCTCTCTCTCTCTCTCTCTCACACACCTGCATGGCCAGTCGACCGTCAAGCAACACGCCAAGGTTTTTAACACTGATGGACAGAGGGATAGTGTTCTGTCCCACCATTATGAAGAATTTAAAATGGTTGTGATGACATTGTGTATCTGGTTTCTGTCGATCAGCTCTCTCTAATTTCTCTATTATTATTCAGTAATTTAACTGTGACATCATTACTATTAAATAATTTAAACTTTGACGTCATTGTCTTCACTGTCATGAGACCTTCTTTTTGAGGTTATAAGTCAGTCGTGACGCAAAACCAAAAACAGCAACGCAAGTTTTAATATTTTCTGTGTGGCAATAGGGCTATTTCCATATGTCTTGCCCCCCCCCCCCCCCCGCAGACCTTTGAATATTCACCAATATGTAACCACTACGGGGTTACTATGCTGATCAGTTACGAAGCGCTATCAAGCCCGTCTTTGATATCACCCGTATGTGGTGGAAAAGGACGTTAAACTCCCAAACACCCACCTCCACCCCACCCGTTCTACCAAGCATGAAGGGAAGTGCCATAAAAACAGTACTTTTTCTGGGATAAAAGAAAAAAATCACTACATGGTATTTCCGAACAGCAAAATACGTATTCTCGAAGGCATTATGTATACAGATGAGCTGTTGTACTGCACCCTGGTTTTTTGCGTCCTATTTTTGGGACGCTGGGTTTAACCTTTGCCTGTGAGCGGGGTGTAAAACACCCCAGGACTTTTTGTCCATCACTCTCTCGTTTTTCAAACCTGTTTTGACACGTCATGTATTCCTTGACGAGAGTTACAACTACCGTACAGCACAAACATGAAATCAGTATGTTGAGTAATTATGCAAATGACATTGACCAAGGTCGGGTACGTGTACTTTATGATGCGGGTGGCGTTTACGTTTTTGTTCATTACGCTCTCATTTTTCAAGCTTGTGTTTTGACACTTCAGGTATTCCTCGAGGAGAATTAAACCTACCGTACAACGTCAACGTGAATCAGTATCTCGAGAAACAGTGCAATAAACGTCGTGCAAACTCGGGTACGTTCTCTCTAAGCGCGATGGCTAGGCACAGGCACATACTAATAAGGGTGGTCTGACTTTGAGATTGACGTAGGCACAGGCACATACTGATAAGGGTGGACTGACTTTGAGGTTGACGTAGGCACAGGCACATACTGATAAGGATTGTCTGACTTTGAGATTGACGTAGGCATAGGCACATACTAATAAGGGTGGTCTGACTTTGAGATTGACGTAGGCATAGGCACATAGGCACATACTGATAAGGGTGGTCTGACTTTGAGATTGACGTAGGCACAGGCACATACTGATGAGGGTGGTCTGACTTTGAGATTGACGTAGGCACAGGCACATATGTACTAATAAGGGTGGTCTGACTTTGAGATTGACGTAGGCACAGGCACATACTGATAAGGGTGGTCTGACTTTGAGATTGACGTCGGCACAGGCACATACTGATAAGGGTAGTCTGACTTTGAGGTTGACGTAGGCACAGGCACATACTAATAAGGGTGGTCTGACTTTGAGATTGACGTCGGCACAGGCACATACTAATAAGGGTGGTCTGACTTTGAGATTGACGTCGGCACAGGCACATACTGATAAGGGTAGTCTGACTTTGAGGTTGACGTAGGCACAGGCACATACTAATAAGGGTGGTCTGACTTTGAGATTGACGTCGGCACAGGGCACATACTAATAAGGGTGGTCTGACTTTGAGGTTGACGTAGGCACAGGCACATACTAATAAGGGTGGTCTGACTTTGAGATTGACGTAGGCATGAATTATGATGAACTGATACCCGGATCTACATTTCAAACTGCTTCCTTTCAGTGTAAGCACACAACCCCCCACCTCCCCCACCCCCAGCAAAAAAAATAAAAATGAAATGAAATGAAAAATAATTATATAATAATTATGATATAAATAATAATTTTCGAGAATTCTTACCCGCACACTAGACTGGTTTAAAAACCGGATACACCTAGGTCGTGTGTTTAGCAGCACGTGCGATTCTCGAGAAGTTTACATACACTCGCTTACTATCATGACAGGCTTTTTTTTTTTTTCTTTTTTTTACACCCAATTGTCCTTTTGACACTGCTCGTGGTTTACCGAATGTGTTGCTGAGCCTGTTTACGCTGCAACCCAAATTCAACCCGCGTTTACCTCGGCTCGGGTTTTTAGCGTTTAATTAACTCTTCAGGGACCAAGCCCGACCCCCCCCCCCCCCGACCCCCGCCTGCTATATGAGAAGACTTGTTAAAAAGAACAAACCACTGCACACCACTAGGAGCCACTTCAAGCCACTTCTACGCAAGGCTTGGTCCTGATTGCGTTAATTAGTGGCTTCAGGTGGTTTCTAGTGATCCGAAGATTTCAAGGAAAATTGCGATTTTTGCAAGGGCTTTTTAAGAGTTAAACTACGTTCTCTGCTAGTCTAACCCTCACAATGACATCATTATGAAAACTGACGTCATGCCTTGACGTAAAAGCGTCATGACGCCAACTGCATGTTTAGATCTGAAAAGTGATGCGGGTTGGCCCTGGACCCCGGGTTCAGCCCTGCATGCTCCGCAGCAAGTTTTGAACCCGGGTCGCTCTGAACCCGGGCTGGTTAAATGTAAACGCACGGCACTAACCCGCGTCCAACCTGGGTTCAGCCCGGTACAATTGAGAATGCGTAACTGGCCTCACTGTTAATTGTGTTCATGTCAGTGGTCTGTATAATTCTTTGTTAATTTATTTAGTTTTGTCTCTGAACGATGTGGTTTGTTATAAGGGGCAGATCCTATATGTATTCACTATATATATAGTGTTAAGTAGATCTTTAAATATATATATGTTTACATATATATATTTAAAGATCTACTTAAGAAGGAAGCGATAAAAAAAAACCCTGCCAACTAACAGTGCTTGTTGGGTACATTTGTTCTTTGTAACAGATATTTAATAATTTATGTTCCGGGGGAGAAACAGGATAATTATGTAGACCAATCAGTGGTGTGTTCTGAATGTTGCCTCTCTCTCTCTCTCTCTCTCTCTCTCTCACGCACGCACACAGACACACACACACACACACACACACACACACACACACACACACACACACACCACACACACACACAGAAGATTTTTTGTATGTCGAACACTGACAGCCTTGATAGTGAATTTCCACATTTCTTTTCATCGCAAAAGGACCGAAAACGACCGTTGAATTTCTGCTAATTACGTAACCGTACGCAGATGTCCTATACTGTTTCATAACTAAGTTAGATTTGGTATACTTTTGTACCTTCGTACTTTAGCACAAATCTCTGTGCCCTTCTTGATATAGAACATGTCGTAAGGCCTGCGAGACACACTGTGAAACTATATATTATTGGAGTAAAGAGTAATAAATGGGATTTTCCCTGAATGTTCATTGTCTTGTGTGGTTGTTTGTTTCAAGACTTGTGGTATGACTCTGAGGATGGGATGAAGCCGTTTGTCAAAGTGTTGTGAAGATATATATGCACAATGTACCAGTTAAAGAACGAATAAGTGAAAGAATAACCTTTTTGAACAAAAGGATTGGTTTGAAACATTTTCTTTACAAAAACGTTGAAAATGTCACACACACACACACACACACACACACACACACACACACACACACGCACGCACGCACGCACGCACGCACGCACGCACACGCATGCACGCGCACGCACACACACGCGCGCGCGCGCACGCCCCGGCACGCGCGCACACACAAACACGCGCACACACATACACAAACACGCACACACACACACACACACACACACACACACACACACACACACACACACACACACACACACACACACACACACACAGAGTTTGTTCAATTTACTCATTTCGAATAGGTAGCCATGCAACACACACACACACACACACACACACACACACACACACACACACACACACACACACACACACACACACACACACACATCCTCAGTCATTTTCCATGCTAATAAAAGAAACAAAATTGTCCAGTCAGACAGCTTAACTGTCGTGTTGTCGTTCTAATTTCCGGTTCTACGCGCGTTGCTATGGACGCAATCCGAACAGACAAAAGGCAATAAAAATGCAAAACGCGACATGCAAATTGCGTAAATGCGGCAAAATCGCATGCGCGTGTTCCACAATAATTATAGCTGTTTCCAGTTCTGCCGTGGCTGTCCTCGACAGATCACCAATTTCGTAGGCTGTCCTACGGAAATCTGGGTGAACCTTGTTTTATTTATTTTATTTTTTTACGACGGCAAAACACGCCTTCTCCATACACCAAATACACTACCCACCCCCCAAAAAAGAAAATAGGATTCTCATAATTGTTATGATCATCCACATCTTCATTTTACTAGTTGTTTTTTTTTCTACCAGTGTCCGACTTGTTGGAACTCATATCTTCCGCTATCAGTCAAATATACAGACATAAAACTATCCTTCAAGCATCTTAAACTGAACTCATCTCTTAACGACTCTTAACCAACGGTAACCTTGCCTGCCACATCTGTGTGTGTGTGTGTGTGTGTGTGTGTGTGTGTGCGTGCGTGCGTGTTGGAGCTGGTGGGGGGGGGGAGGGGGCTATGTTACTGTTCAGTATGTTCGTTTTTAATTCATGTACATGCTGAGGCATGTTGCGTGTATTCTGTGTCAGTGTGCGTGTGTTGACTAGTCGTAAGTCACCCTGATGTCGAGCTCCTGCAGGAGGGAGGGCGTCCTTGAAATACCCTCATCATCATCATCATCATCATCATCAGTTATCGCAAGCAAATTCATCAAAACTTCACAAAAACGATCGAGACAGTTATTTGAAAGGGACGCGAACTGTCAACGCTTGCGTCAATTGTAGGACGTTATTTCATAGTCAGCAAACTTATCACTGCGCCGGTGACAGTCTTCACAAGACATAATTGCACGCACTTTTTCGGGTGCTTTCGGTTCTGCTCGATGCAAAGAGACGTACAACACCCTCACCTGCTCACTTTGACCTCTCCTTCCCCACATGTGGGTGCAAATAATTTCATTTCACAAGTAGGGATATGCATGCAAATCCAATGCGCCATTTTGGTTGCTGATCACATGCGCACAACGTCATCACTACTGGGGTAATTTCGTATACTATTCTTCAAGATTACCCATACAGCTAATACTTAAAAGCGACTATCAAGCAGTCCATACAGCTAATACTTAAAAGCGACTATCAAGCAGTCAGTCAGTGTTGCAGGCCTTCAGAGCTCTGCTAATCATTGGTAGCCCACTTTCACCGTACATCCCCACTCTCAAAGGTCTGCAGTCTCAACAAGAAACCACAAACATTGTGTGTGTGTGTGCGTGTGTTTTTTTTTGTTTGTTTTTTTTTCAAAATCTGCGGGGATTCGGGATGGCCGAATGGTAGAGCGTTGGACTTCTAATGCTCGGGTCGTGAGTTCGTATCCCGGCTGAAGCCAAATATTTGTGCTGGCTTTCTCATCGTTGCCCCGTCTTTGATATCACCCGTATGTGGTGGAAAAGGACGTTAAACCCCAAAACACCCACCCACCCACCCTGCGACTATGCGTAATGCAGACAACTCTGTCACAGTTGCAGAGTTATCAGCTTTTCGGAGACCCTTACAACACCAGAGCCCGAGTTTGCGGTGATTTCATTGTGAATTTGATCAGTGAGTGAGACACATCGCTACAGCGTCTAGCGGGTGTTGTGTGCTGCACGAGAAGACTTGTCACTGCGATCTTTCTCGCTCAGTGTCGAGACGCAAACTGAGCTGTGAAATCAGGCTGCCCTTGGCTTTTGTACGGGTTTTAGAGACGCTGAAAACTCTATAGTGACTTGAAGTGGCTTCTACTGGTGTGCAGTGGCTTGTTTTTTTTGTTTTTTTTTTAACCAGTCTTATCATACAGCGTGCCGGGCTGGCTTGGGCTTTTAAGAGTTAAACTGAAAAGGACTAGTCTGCTTCGGTCAGGCTTGTCCAAACTGTAGGATGCCTGTGCCAAAAGCGGGTGGGGGTGGGGTGGGTGTTTGGGAGTTTAACGTCCTTTTCCACCACGTATGAGTGATATCAAAGACGGGGCAACGAGAAAAAGGCCAGCACAAATATGTGGCCCCAGCCGGGATTCGAACTCACGACCTGAGCATCGGGAGTCCAACGCTTTACCATTCAGCTATTCCGACTCCCCCTTGTGCCAAAAGCAGGCGTTCTCAACTTGGCACTGGGTATTCTTAAAATTTTGTATTCCAGCCTAGAAATGCGAGAGCCAGTCATAACTGTGACAGAGTTGACTGTGCATTTCGCAAAGTCGGATAGTTTTTTGTTTTTCTTTTTGTTTTTCTTTAAACACACTGTTTGCGTTTTTTTGGTGGAGATTGCAGACCTTTAAAACAATAGTCCATTATGTGAAGCCAAGCAGTTTTAGAAAGGGAGCGTTTAAAGCACACTGGCTCACTACGTCAGTATCATGTGAGGTTCACACCCGAGACCGTTCACCTGAACCTGGATCTGTTCGTACAAAGACACTCCACTATAACAGAGTTCTGGATCTGGATGCCTGAACACACAGCCATCACAGAGTAGACGACTGAACGTAATTCACGTCGAGAGATGATCGCGAGATGAGAGAAATAACGCGAGATCCACGGAGGGTGTCTGGAGATGGGCATGGCGTACTCCTGTCCCCACTTCCGGTCAAGCTCCCTCGGCTTTGGCCGGAACAGCTGCAGCACCGGAAGTAGGTTTGGCAAAACACCCGCCGGAATTTCTGGCCAAGGATGCAGTAGACCAAACAGTTGCAGGCGCTGTTTGCCACGTACAGGACACGAATGACGGCAAACACTCTCGTGACGACAGACAGGTTGTTTAGAAATTGTGCCAGAGCAAGGTGAACTATGACGTTAGCAGCAATGCTCTGTGGAAGAAGACAGAAAATGATGACGATGATGACGTAAGCCACGTTGACGTTGCGTTTCTCCGTTCTGCTCTGTCCGGTCATGTTCTTCGCCTTCTTGTTGTATCTGACCACAACCGCGACTAAACAACAGTTGACGATCAGGATGAACGCAAGAAGTGATGACGTCATGTAAGCGACGAACCTCTCGTAGTGTTGACGAAACGACTGCAGCATCGTCCCTTGGAAGTCGTCCTCCAGCGCCTCGGGGTGTTTGATGGCAAGCACTACTTCCTTCACCATCTGCGGGCTGTGGATTATGCAGCAGACGACAACGATGCCGAGAACTACACGGCAGGTGCGTTTGACAGTCACTGAGTCTTTGGCTCTGAAAGGTTTCAAAATCACAAAGCATCTCTCTAAAGCCAGAACGGCTGCAATAAGAAGAGTATAGGTCATTAAGAAATAAGCCACAAACCTCTCCACAGCTTTGGTGATTGGTTGAGAATTTACCTGGACTTGCCGTTTCGGTTTGGTAGTTGTAATGACAGGCGGTACTGAGTCAGTATCAATTGACTTCTCCTCTTCTTTGCCAACAACGGCCGTTGAATTTTCGTCTGAGCCGTAAGGCGGGTTAGTCTGCTGCGTCGGAATGCTGCGTGCGACTGTCCTCTTTGGATTTTCTTCAGACAGCAAGGCTTCCAGAATCGCCTTGACGTCTTCTTCGGACAGAACCATAGAAGAGTTTCCTGAGGCGTTGCCAGTTCCATTGCGATTACGCGCTTCCAGCAAGTCGTTGAGTTTGTTGAGAATCTCGCACTCCTTTTCAACGAGACCGTTTAGCCGCTTGTGCGCGTCGATCGCCGGTTGCACGTCAGAATACAGAGACAAGGTCAAGGTCAGAATGTCACCCAAGGTCAGGGCCAGAAGCAAGCAATATGGCGCAGTCCGGAAGCACTTCCGGCAAAGCACCCCGATACACATGAAGTTCAGCGCCAGCCCGAATATGACAATGACGCACAGAACGATTCCATGAGACACAAATATGAAGTTGAGGCTGGCTATGATTTCCTGTGCCTCACTGTCCGTTTGCAAGGTGCTGCTCGAGCGCGCTCCGAGTGCCTGACACATTGTTCAATTCACTGTCACGACTGACACAGTCCGTCCTTGCGGATTTCCCAATGCACCAACGGCAATTAATTATTATTTTAGGGTTGGTGGGTGGGTGTCTGGGGGTTTAACATCCTTTTCCACCACATAGACGGCAATTTAGACTTGTTCATGCCAGACCAATGAATGAAAAGAAGTGACTGCTTGGATTCGGACTATTCAAAGCCAGGCAAGTTCCCTGGTACTGCGAAGAATGAATTCTGTATCTAACCGGACATGCGTCCTTACCGACCTTGCGCACTCTTCGTCACTTGACATCAGTTACAAGAGCAGTTTTGCTGATTCCTCTTCTACTTCATCTTCTTTTCTGCGGATCTCACAAGGTTTTAGGCAAAATTCGTAGACTGAAGCAGTTCTAGTCATTTCATACACAACTTGAGCAATTGTTTTGCTCCATTTTTACTTTGGACTCAGTAGACCTATACTTCACATACAAGACAAATAACATGTTTGAGAAGGTGATGTAAGCTTACCATGGATTCCATCAGGGCCAAGAGAAATCAACTGCAAATACATCAACACATCTGTGAACAATTTCGGCAGTCATCGGAAAGGTCCACCGACACTGGTCGTTTAGATCCGATAAATATCTCCAGAGAATCACAAATAACACCTGTTTGTCTGAGCACAAAATATTACCAGTAAACCGAACCGTTGTTTCTCTCAAAACAGGACTCCTTAGAGTTCACTTGGTAAAGTCTCCAGCAAAACACATTGAGGGGAACAGAACTGCTTGTTTCTGCTTGAAAACATATGAGCCCCACGTGCGGAGAACGCCGCCCGGACCCGGCTATCACGCCTGGGGAAAATAAATTCCCCCAAGAAACAAACAGTCAGAGAAAAGCAAATACAATAGCTTCCTCTCCCACAGCAAACGGGTTTCTTTCTTTCTTTTTTTTTTTCTCGCCTGGGTCGTAAGTCTTGCAAGCCGCCTCGTGACGAATATCCCTTACATGCAGGACCACAGTTCAGTTTATGCGTCCTGAATCTGGGAGATGCTGATAACAGAAATGCGTCCAATACAAACCATAGCTTGATTCATGAATACAACGTAATGGGTTTCGCCACTTTTCCTGCAGCTCCAGCCTGTTATAGTTATAGCCTTTGGAGCGGTGTTTGGTTTATGAGGCGCGCGACAGCTGTTTGCAGCAGCCGACGGCGCCCTCTACCTCCCCCCCCCCCCACTGACCCCCTCCACTCCCCTCCGTGGGGAGGCAATACGGCATCCTACATTAGTTTGTTGATATTGTTTATATTATTGGACCCCCCCCCCCTCACACACACACACACACACACACACACACACACACACACACACACACACATCGGGGAGCCGGGATAGCCGGGAGAGCGTTGGACTTTGAATGTTCGGGTCATGAGTTCGAATCCCGGCTAGGGCCAAATATTTGTGCTGGCCTCCTTCTCCGGCGTTGCCCTGTCTTTGATATCACCCTTAAGTGGTTGAAAAGGTCGTTAAACTCCTAAACACCCCCCTCCCCCCCCCCCGACCAAACCCCCTCCCCACCCCACCCCACTCCTACATAGTGTAATCGGCGCCCTAAGCATCAAAAGGTGACTTCATGGCTGGATATGCACCTTCTTAATGTTCATGATCTGTGTAATGAGGGTGGTCTTCATGAAATGTGTAATGAGGCGATGTTTATAATAATATCTGTGCGTCAGTTTTGACAGAGCCGCCCGGTCGTGGTGATGTTAAATGGAGTGTATTTTATGGCTTGAAAAAGCTCCTTGCGCTCAAAGCCGGCCATTAAATCTCTTGGCAAAATCTCTCAGTCGTGGACACTGCTTACTTGACCATAACAGGTGCGTGCCCACCTGTGCCGCCTTGGGCTGTCACACTCACCAGACTGTCCGTGCGGAACAGCCCCTCAAACCCCGGAACACATTGTGCAGTCCTGCCCCCTTTTCAAAGAAGCAAGGACACAACACTGGCCGAACGGAGCCACACTGGCAGAGAAACTCTGGGGCAGCAAAACAGACCTCTTGAAGACCACTGCTTATATAAAGACCACAAACCTAATCATCTGAGGCGGAGTCCAGAACAGGGAACGCAGAAGAAGAAGAAGAAGACCATAACAGGGGGGCCCGATGCATGATGACAGATAAGGACGTAAGTCAAGACTAGCCTGACTACCTAAAAGATCAGTAGGAGATCGAAATAGGACTAAGACAAGTTTGCGACTATTTCAGGGACTAACCGGTAATACACGCTGATGATAGGCGTACACCTAGTAAGTTTGAGATTAGAGCTAAATCTCACATTAGCCTCTTTTAATGCATCTGACCCCAGGAAACTAGAACAAATAAACCTGCAAAAAATAACAACAAACAACAACAACAACAACTAACAAAAAACAAAGAGTTTGTATATTAAAACCCCTTCCTTCTAAAGTATGGGGACAGCACAGAGGAGTTGGTAGAACGCTGTGGGTAATGAGAGTGCTCGGGTCGTGAGTTCGAATCCTGGCTGGACACCAAAACTGACGGCATTGTGCCGACGTTCTCTTCATTGTCCATTCTTTGGGGCGGTGCAGTCAACGTTTTGTAACCGAGTAATGCATTTCTGTAAATAACACACACACACACACTGACACACGTGGCACACACACACGTGGCACACACACACACACACACACTACTAGTCCTTTTCGGAAAATTCAGGCTGTTTTCCCCGAGGCAAGCGTGTCGCTGTCGGTGGTACTGACACTGCGGCTAGAAACCTAACTGAGTATCTTCTGTCAAGGTTTAAATTTGGTGGACTGAAGAGGACTGGAAACACACCTAGACTGCTGCTGTTGTCAAGTCAAGTTGTTGTTGTCCATACGTTGTTGTTGTCGTTGTTGTTGATCAGTGTTGTCAGTTTGGGCCTTGAAACAAGTCATAAACAACCTCGCGTCCGCAACTGAGCCGGCTAGTCTCAAAACGACCCGACCCCGTCCTGAGTAATCGGTTTGTCTGCAGAGCCGGTCACAGATCCGGGCTGATCTGATTTCGTCCATCAACAAATCGGCCAGAGATCGCTTGATCACGCTTGCGATTGTGCTGGTAAATTGTTTTTGTCACGTCCGTGTGAATTTTTTTTTTTCCACTACAAGTGTCTCGCTAGTGCTCATCAGTCTGGTGCCAGCTGTTCGTCGGGCTCCGTCTGCCGAACAGATGAAAATCAGCTCGGCAGGAAACTATTCATATTAGATTGGCGTCAGTATGTATATCGAAACTGTCTCCGGTACTGCCTTGTCAAATGCGCGGTATCTGTTTCAGGACAGGAGAAACACTGTGCCCAGGGCGTAGTGACCTGGCGCTGTAGTCAGAATAGGGCCCGGGGGCACAGGGGCACTGATAACGGCGGCGACCGCTCCAAGCGCGGCCGGATAGCGTCAAGCCCACGTCAGTTCAGTATGAAAGGGTTTCAAAAAGTTGTCAGTTGTCTGTCTGGTTGGTTGGTTCGTTGGTTGGCTGGTTGGTTGTTTTTGTTTGTTTGGTCACAAATTGCAGTCAGTTTTCAGTTTTTTTCGGAGTTTTCTTGCCGGTTTTGCGGTGACGATTTTGTCACTCAGTGCCGGCACAGTCCGGTTGTTCAGTGTTGTACAGTAGTTGTTTGTTTGTTGTTGTTGGTTTTTTGTTTGTTTGTTTGCTTGTGTTTTGTTATTCAGTGTTGTTGTCATGTTGTTGTTGTTGTTGCCGGGGGGGGGGGGGGGGCTTTATCAGCCGGTTTTCCGCTTTTCAGTCACCGAATGTTTTTCAGTCCGGCCCGGCGCCGACTGAGTCAGTGCCGCCGGGTTAGGCCAGACCGACACTGATGCATAAAAAATAATGAACATCAACGGAAAAAAATTACCTGAGATCAAAATGGGGCTGATATCAGGCAAATACATGTATGAAGTTCTAGATTCAACTAGTATTCAAGTTAGTGAAGTTCAACTCACTCAGTGACATCATGATGAGCACAGTGAATTCAATGCCGGTTCCGAGGCCGGCCTCGGCCGATTTTTTTTTTTTTTTTTTTTACTAACACTTGCATAAAGGCGGAGGTGGAATTTTGCAGAGAGTCGTCATATTTTGAGGAGAATGTCATGTTCAAACAGGTTCCATGCAGTCGTGTTTGTTTATTCATGGCATTGTGGGAGTTTATGGGCCCCTATCCGCTGCGCCATCAAAATGAAAAGGGAACTCACTCTCCTTTTGTCGTCGCCGGAAGTTGTGGTTTGCTTACACGGGGCCATGTGGATTTCAACAACGTGTGACACTCTTGACTTTACTTTACACTTGCCTGTCGACTGGACCTTCTTCCTCCCGCTGTTGGCCAAAACCAGACAATAACACTAATTCCTAATCAGTGTAGTGCTTGTCAATATCATCAGCGGCACAGTTAGTGAAACAAAAGGAAGTGACGAAGACCTCGAGGCTTCTTGTCGAAGCTGCAGGTAAAGATTTTATTCGATCAGGAAAGTCTATTAAAATTTTAATTTTGGCATATAACTGATTTATTTATATTGTCATTATTGTGCGTAGATTTAATCTGCACTGCTAGTGCTACGCTGTGCACAAATGAAATAGAATGGATACCAAGACTGCCTTGATAGATTGTAGTGCATACACTTGACAATGACTACTGACCCACAACTTCTCAGCCACTATTCGTTATAATTATACGTGATGGAACTGTGCCTGCCTGGTCTAATAACTATAATAGTCTGACTACTTGAATGTTCCCCTAGTCATATTCACTGTTGAGCAAATCCTGAGTAAAACTGATAATAATTTATCATTTATTTCTGTGTTAACTTTCAGCAGCTGCAATAGCTGTGGTCACTTCTTTTTATTGTAAGCGTTTAATTTTTTTTGTCATTTTCAGGCAAAGAACGTGCGTGCAGAAGACTTTTAGATTCATCTTGTTGATTCCAAGAGCTGTGCAATATGACAGATGATCCAGACAATGTGTTTTTCAAGAAGCTTCTCGACCTCGTTCCTCCTCAAGCATACTTCACAGAGGAGAAGAAAAACATTATTAGGAGTCAAGGTTTGTCTCAAACTCGCAGATTGTTCACCTTTTTGGTCTTTTTTCTTTTTCTTTTTTTTAATATTAATACAAATTGCCTTGATTAGGATTCATGGAGTTTTGCTGTCTCCGTTCAGCAATTTTAGGGCTTATGCTTCTAGTTTATCATTACAAGAGGAAGTGATGCGATATTGAGATACATGCTGGTCATGTCTCAGCACTTAAAATCTACCACATTAAATTTTGTAAAAAGTGGCTAAAAATTTTCCTCCCTAAATGAACAGCATTTCCTCTCCTGAAACACTTACACATTCCAAGGCACACCAAATAGCACAGATTTCAGTAAACTTTAGACAGATTCTGAGGGAGCACAGGCCCTAGTATAACGCATAGCTTTGCGGGCGTACCCGTGGCTTTGGCACTTCGTCACACAGTTCCTCCTTTTGAATAATGCGCCATTGTAAGCCCTGCATGAAAACAGAAAAGTGCACAGCTCTGATTGATATAATTTGATTGGAAGAAAAAAATGTTAGACCCGAAACCTAACCATGTATTTAAAAGGGGCTAAAATGTAAGTGATTTCTTGGTACAGTCTGTGGTGTAGTGGTTAAGAGACTTGTCACCAATGCGAGAGGTCAGGGGTTTGAGTCCCACTCAGGGCAAAGAATTTTTCCTTCTCGTATGTGGAACCATTCATTCGGGCCGATCGTCGGGGGTTCTCTCCGGCTTCTTCCCCCTCTGCTTTGGAAATGTTCAGCCCGCCAAATGTGAAAAATAAATGCAATTCTAAATTCCGAAACTTAAATAGCTGAGCTGACCCTTTGCACCACGTGATTGTAATGTGTTTATGTGAGAGAATGCGTGTGATTCACGTGAGCGTGCGTGTTGGGTTCAGTTCGCGGTGCTCTGAGTCGATTCATGAAATTGGGGAAAGCGCCTGTACAATACTCATTATTATTATTATTATAGCTTTGCAGGTGTACTTGCGGCTTTGCCACTACGTCACTATATGCTACACACATTTCCTACTTTTGGGTAATGGACCATTTCAAGCCATGCATGCAAAGTGCACAGCTCTGATTGATTGGGGGAAAAAAATGTTAGACCCGAAACCTAACCATGTATAAAGGTGGCTGAAATGTAAGTGATTTCTTGCTCTTGTTTTAGGTGAAGATGGTGATGAAGAAGCGCCTACAGGTAAAAAGGCCAAGAAACAACGTGTGGACCCCTTCAACCATGAGTCAGTCACTAACCTCCAGACAACGCTCAATGCCATGGGTAAGTGGAGAGGGCATCAAGACAGTCTTGGCTAACATAGAATGATCCATCTCTATAAAAGTATATATATTCATGGTTTGTAAGGTAGAAATGCCTTATAGACTGAGTGAGGTTCAGGGCTCCGTTGTTTTGTTCAAGGCCGTTAATAATTTAGCAAACATATTCGCTGAAGGCTATTCGCGAGGAGAAAAAAGTCATTTGGCAACATGACAAATTTTCCTCGCTGTGGCCGTTTCGGACTATTCGTGGTTCGCACAGCCTGCAATGCGAGGACAAGCTAGCGAAGGCCGAAATGTTCTCTGATTGGCTGTCTGATTTTAAGATGGCGGAGGGTTGCGCTTGCACGTGGTCGGTGTCGGTTCAAAGTTAGAAGCATTAATATTTTGGCAATAAAGAAGTTTCTCGCTACAGCGAGAGCACCAAGCTAGATTAATACGAAAACCTGCCGAAGCCCGTCGAGGAGTCTCCACTACTACTTCATGAGGTCTGTGTTCACTAGATTCATAACAGCCTTTTCATTGTATTCGCAGTCTCTGTCTCGGGTGATCTCCGCTCATGAGTGTGCTTTTCATATGCAGGGTTGCACATTTAAGTCGGTCCCAGGACATTGACCTATGAAAATTTCAAATGTCCTATTTTTCCCACCTCAAGCGGACATTTGTCCTATGAAAATCTTTATTGCCACTAAGTGGCCAGGACACTGTGTCCTATCACTTTGCTGTTTCCAGGACACTTTGTCCTATAGAAGCTGTGGAAAATGTGCAACCCTGCATATGACACTTGACCTGTCAAAAGGCAGTACTACCAACCATTTTAGCTCTGCTCAGCGAAGCATTCAGTGCTGTATTGAAGATCTTTTATGCTGGATGACTAGTAACGAGCTTACACTTAACACTGACAAAACCGTGGTTATACCTGTAGGCTCTCAGTTGCATCTCAGTTTGATTGGCAGCGAGGTCGCAAATGTCGGAGGCTGTCAGGTCTCTTTTCAAAATTGTGTGAAATATCTAGTGTCAAGATTGACCAGACGCTTTTCATGCATGATCACATCAGCAGCGTTTGTCTGGCTTCTTGAGCTCCGCGGAATCTCCTCACTTTGGCCGTTCCTCTCAGAACATGCAACTTCAAGACTTGTCAACGGATTCATTGGTTGGATTACTGCAACTCCGTGTTTGCAGGTTTACTGGCAGACCAGATCTCTCGTTTGCAGATGATCCAGAACAACATGGCGTGTCTCGTCTTGAGAAAACAAAAGAGTGACCATGTTACACCTCTGCTGAAATATCTCCACTGGCTCCCTGTTAAATTCTGCTGCCAGTATAAAATTGCCACCCTTGCTTTCACTAGTTTCAGTTTCTTTGAGGGTTCTCTTCCTCCCTATCTGTCGACATTACTCTGTCCGTATCAACTGCCGTGCACCCTGTATTCTGCTAGCGAAAAACTTCTAATAATTCTGAAGCATAGCATGAAAACTGCCAGAGAGCGCCCGTTCAGCTTCTTAGCCCCGACTGTCTGGAACTCTTTGCCATTCGAACTCTGCCTTCAGCCCTCTCTGTCCCTGTTTAACTCCCATCTGAAGACCTTTCTCTTCCATCGTTAACTTCTGTTGTTTCTGTCCATGTCTACTGTAAGCTGTTTGATGTCGCTGTATCTGCCAAATTGGATATGTGCCAATAGTCAAGTGTGTGTGTGTGCTTACCTGCAGTCTGGAAGACGGCTAGCAGATAAGCCAAAATTACTTCTTTTCCACAGGTCCAGTCTCCGAAGTTTCCACCCACATGATTAAAGATCTGTTTCGCCTGTTTTGTTTGGTGTGTTTGTTTTATTTGAAAGATGAAACAAGTTCTTTGTTCTGAAATACACCCACCGTCCCCGCGTTCGCTCTCCTGCGGCACTCAAGCCAAGTCCAGTCCCAGTTCATTGATCTGATTACTCTGAGTCGTCACAGACCACTAATATCTCTGTTGCCTTTTTTTTTTCTTTTTTTTTTAATTAGAGGAGAAGATCAAGGGAAAGAAGGAGAGCAAGGCCAAACACAAGAAGGAGAAGGCCACCAAGTCCAAGGTCAACGTCCAGGAGCTGCAGGAGAAACTGAAGGCCAGGATAGCGGAGCTGCAAGGTTTGTCCTTGACTTTTATCCCCCCCCCCCCCCCCCCAAAAAAAAAAAAAAAAAAAACCCCAAAAAAAAACACCACCAACAACAAAACAGAAAAAAAACACAGAAGTCAGTACACAGAAAATTAGGTTGGTGTTGTTAGGGTTTAAAATCTTCAACCTTTTGGCGGATTTGCATCTTTGGTTTAAAAAAAAAAAAATGCCTCCTCCCCCCCCCCCCTCCCCAAAAAAAAAAAAAGTGGTTCCTCCTCTCAAGCACTAATCACTTGAAATCATACTAAAATGCACCAAACTGCATGGATTTTAGTCTAATCCTAAAAAAAAAAAAAAATTCCTCCAATAGATGTTTCCTCCTCTGAAGCACTTAAAATCATACTGTATTGCATGGATTTAACAAAAAAAATCCAGGGTACCATGCCCCCCAGCAACCCCTGGCACAAACCAGACTGGCGTTTGCGGCTCTGCCACTTGGTCAGTAAATAAATACTGTAATAATAAACCTTCTCCTTTTGGGTCATGGACCATTTTAATCCCTGTGGTGTGTTGTGTAGATCTTGTCTGTAATGTGGCTACTGCAAGTTTTGTAACAGGTGTATTTACCGCATACTTGAGGCATGCAGCCTAAAGAGAAATTTCCAAGGGAAGTAACCTAGGTTGTGTACAGCATTCGCCCTCCCCCCCCCCCCCCCAGCATGAGTTGCACACCTTGTTCAAGTCACTGCATAAATTCCTATCCCACCCATACCGGGTATTACCCAGAGGAACTCTTGCTCTGGGTGTATGAGAAGGGGCGTTCAGACTGGTAGAGAATTGGATTATCATTTATCAATGTTCAGGATTAGCATACTAGCACTAGTAACAATAGTTGCTTCTCTTGCATGCGTGTTGTTGAAGCCGCTGGAGGGAATAACCGAATTTGGTAAATGTTCTCACAGTCACCTACTCACTTAACAGAGTTCATTTTGCTTGCTAGATTTTTTTTTTTTTTTTTTTTTTAAATCAGTTTCAAACCTGACTCGGGTCGCTTTCTGACTCCACAGTGCCCCATCCTACCTTCCTGAACTGATCCAACTCTACACTCCGTCACGCTCCCTCCGGTCTTCAGCTGACACTCTTACCCTCAAGATTCACCGCACTAAACTTTCCAC
The DNA here is from genome assembly GCA_018292915.2 of Batillaria attramentaria. Classification (NCBI taxonomy): domain Eukaryota; kingdom Metazoa; phylum Mollusca; class Gastropoda; family Batillariidae; genus Batillaria; species Batillaria attramentaria. The sequence goes on along the minus strand of JACVVK020000697.1, from coordinate 132,705 downwards.
CGTTGGCACTAGAGCTTTCTCCTACACTGGTCCTTAAGCCTGGAATTCTCTCCCTCTTTCACTCTGCCAAGCACCCTCCCTGGAAACTTGCAAGAAGAACCTCAAAACCCACCTGTTTTCTGCCCATAACAACATTTGACTGTTCTGGTTTGCATCGTGTGTGTGTGTCGTTGTGCTCTGGCCTTATGGCATTGTAAATTTTTGTGTGTAAATAATATTTCTTCCTGTTCGCTTTTTTTTTTTAAGCGCTTAGAACTGATTCTGAGGTATAAGTACTGTCATTATTATTATTAGTGTCATGGTTTCTGTCACAGCCAAGAGAGCGGCAACTCTCACAGAGGCCGAGAAACAGGAACAGAAACGTCTGGAACGCAAACAGCGGCGTCTGGGCGGCAGATCAAAACAAAAACAGAAAAAGGCAAAAAGTGATACCACTGCCACTGCAGCCAACGCAAACTCTGTTCCCGTTATGTCGGGCAGTGCTCAGAAAAACAAAAACACGTCCAGACCAATTTTCAACAAAGAAGGGAAAATGGTGTTCAGTAAGTTTGACTTTACTGAGTCCGGCGAGAAAGACGATGGTGGGAAAAGTGGCTTAGTGGGCAAGGACTACAAACGATTGCTGAAGAAACTGGAACAGCGAGACGAGAAAGTGTCCAAAGTGAAAGCGCGGGATCAGGAGGCGGGAGCGAGGCTGGAAGAGAAACACGTCTGGCAGGTAAGACGTAGCGTCGAGCATGTGAATGATCTAGACAGCTTTGTGACTGCCATCAAAGTTTTTTCCAGTGTGTTTTTGCGTGACTGGTATCATCAACACATGCGTTTCTTCCCATGGAAACTGAAATGCTGTTTGTTGTGTCAAAGTTTGTTCTTCAGGGATGTCGTTTGGGGTCAGATCTCGGCTAAAAGCCGAATTTGTTTTGAAAAAGCTGATATTCTGTCTGTCATATCGGCTGGCCGAGCCGAAGTTTTCATGAGAGATTCGGCTCGATTATGTCCGTTTCTGCGAGATTCCTGTGCTGGCTTGACTAATTTCCAAGAAAACGCAACTTTCGGTGAGGATATGTATCTACAGCGGAACATCTTTAATTCATGGAGGTGGAGGGAGCACGTAACAGCAGGGAATCTAGTCGAAAAACTTGTGAAACGGCTTCGGCAGACAGAGCAGAAACTTTCATGGCTGTTTCGGCTAAATCGCCAAAGAAAAAAACATCCTGGCAACATCACTGGTTCTTATTGGGTTTTTGGTTGGTTTTTTGGTTTTGTTTTTTTGTTGTTGTTTGGTGGTGAGGGGGGGGGGGGGTATTGGTTACATTGTTCTGGCTCAGTGAATGGTTCCTGTTGGTGGTGGACATGAGGGGTTAAAAGAGGAGGAAGGATTGTCGGTATACAGTAGGCAGAATCAGGCAATAGTTCCACCTCAGAAAGTGTAGCCGCTTGCAGCTTTTGCGTCCATACACGTGGCCACTGATTTTGAAATACAAGGCATAGTTGTATCAGGCCTTAGCTAGACTGTAGGGCCATCAGAGCTGTTTTACAAGCGTGAAGTGTAAGCATACAGGTTTCAACACTTTCTCTGATTGGCTACAAAGTACAATGAGCACCTTGAGGAGGGTGGAAGCTTTTTGTCTTGTGCGCAGTTCAAAACAAAATACTCACTTAGTACAGACTTTTTGACATACACAGGATGTATATATGCAGTTAGAAAATACATACACTCACTAAATGTAAATATTGAAAACAATATTGTTACAGATATACCAAAATCTTTGAAAAGAATTTACTCTGTTTGCAAAGGATCAAAGCTGTACTATGAAACATTTATGGAAGACCACAAAATCCCAAAGTTTTGCACCAAATGGCAGACAAAACTCAACTCCCAACTAGACTGGATAGTAATTTTACGAAAAGTACAAAAAATTCAAGATATTAAATTAAAATGGCTCCAGTTAAGAATTGTCCATCGTATTTTAGGGACAAATATTGTATTGAAAGGGATGGGAGTAGAAAATAGTGAAATGTGTACATTTTGTAACAAACATAGAGAGACAATTGAACACATATTCTGGTACTGTCATAGGACAAACGTTTTTTGGAAAGAATTAGAAAATATAATCCATGAGAAATGTGGACATGTACAAGCTTTTACTTTTAATGAAAAAATTGTACTGTTTGGATGTGATGCCAATTTTAAAACTGATCAGGTATTGGACCTTATTATACTTCTGGCAAAATCCTTCATTTTCAAATGTAAAACACAGAAACGAGATCTTGATATTGCATTGTTTAAAAAAGCATTGAAAGAGAGGTATGAAGTTGAAAAAATGAGCGCAAATATGAAAATGGAGTATATGAGATTTTTCACCAACTGGACTTACTATACTGGAATGTTTCTTTAAAAAAAAAAAAAAAAGTATAAATAGAACAGAGAATTAGACCACTTATGCGAGACATAAATGTATGTGTATGCACGTCTGTGTATGTGTGTGAATGTATAGATGTGTGTGTATGCGTATGTGCTGTATGTATGCATATAGATAGGTATACATTTGTCTGTGTCCTTACAGGTGCCAGTGTAAACATACATCCATATGTTAAGAGTAGATAAATTTGCCTACATTTGTACAGTTGTATAGTCGTATATTTTGATGCTGTGCAGCCATGTGCCCAATCAAAAAGAAGAAAAAAAAAAAAGTACAATGAGCACATGGCTGTAATCTTGTTCTGTCTGTCTCTCTTGTTGTGTCTGTCTGCCTCTCTTGTTCTGTCTGTCTCTCTTGTTCTGTCTGTCTGTCTCTCTTGTTCTGTCTGTCTGTCTCTCTTGTTCTGTCTGTCTGTCTCTCTTGTTCTGTCTGTCTGTCTCTCTTGTTCTGTCTGTCTGTCTCTCTTGTTCTGTCTGTCTGTCTCTCTTGTTCTGTCTGTCTCTCTCTCTCTTGTTCTGTCTGTCTGTCTCTCTTGTTCTGTCTGTCTCTCTCTCTCTTGTTCTGTCTGTCTGCCTGCCTCTCTCTCTCTCTTTGTATCTGTGTGCGTGTTTTTTCCACTGTTGTTTGTTTACACTGTGCATGGCTGTCTTCACACACTCTCTCTGTTTCAGGACGTGTTGAGCAAGGCACGTGGCGAGAAGGTGAAGGACGATAAACACCTCCTGCAGAAGGCCGTCAAGCACAAAGAAAAGATGAAGGAGCAGAGAGCCAAGAAATGGGAGCAACGCACGGCATCCGTGGAGCAGAAGCAGAAACAGAGACAAGAGAAACGACAGAAAAACATTCAGGCGCGAAAAGACGCTAAGAAAGAAAAACTGAAAAAGAGGATGATAAAGAAGGGGCGTTTGTTACCGGGCTTTTGATTCAGTGGCAGCTGGGTAGCTGGAATATAGTGTTTTGAATTTGATTGAATGGTGATGCACCACGAGAGAAGTGCTTCAGGTTGTCTGATATGGTCTTGCAAAGTGTTTGAGGTTCCAGGCTCAGAACTTCAAGGTCAAATATTTCTCTCTCTTTTTTTTTGTCATTTGTGGCAGCATTTTCAGCCGAGAACACTGTGGAAAGGATGTTTACAATACAGAGATGCATCTAGGATCTCAAAAAAGTGGGGGGGGGGGGGGCAATCCCCCCCTGCCTTCAAAAAAAGGGGGGACCTGGGAAAAGCCTGTGTTTTGTTATCGCACAATGGTACCGCAATGCAGCCAACTTTTCATTAACTTATGCACACATTATTAACAGTTATTACTTTAGTATTTTGTATTGCAAAGCTAGCTTGACTTTCGTCAAAGAAAAAATTTCATGGGTCAAAAACGTTTGTCGGAAACTCTTTCGCATAGGAGACAGAAATTTTTTTTTTTTTTTAATTATTTTTTTTGGGGGGCTGCCCCAACTCTTTGCCAGCTCCAGTGGTGTTCTTCCCAGGTCATGGGTAGAATCCACGGAGGGCTCGGAAGCTGGGACAATTTTTATTATGCATGATGATGGAGATGAGGATGATGGTAAGATGATGCTATGGAGGTCCGTGTGGTTTGGGACTGCTGGACAGGGCCGCATTCCTCGCGTCCTGTCATAAATATCCCGGCATTAACCAGGCCCGGGAACTACGGCACCTGCGGTGTCGGCCATGTAATCATCCACATCATAAGACGTGTCATACCAAGGGAAGCACCCCCAAAGTCGCACCCATGAAGTGGGTGAAACTCGGCTGTGTGGCAACAGCCTCCCCATTGGGTCCATAGCACACCCGCTCTGGGTAGGAGCCGACCTAGGTAGGAAAAAGCCCGCTTGCCTCGGCTGGGACTCGAACCCGGGTCTCCCGGTCCATGGTCCGAAGTGCTAACCACTACACTACGGGGGCCGGTGAGACAGAAAAAATTATCGGCAACTGGAAAGGGGCCCTGCTGTAGGGTACTGTTGTATCTCAAAATTCCGTCGCGCTCTACTAACGTCGTAACGCGCGATCATTTTATTTTTTGCGCGCGGGCTCGCGCACATCATATCGATTTTTGCGCGATTTTCAAAAAACGTGCAAATCCCGCAATCGCGCGTCCTAGATGCATCTCTGGAATAGCTTGAAAGTTTGTTGATGTTTTTGTTGTTTTTGGCAAGAAAGTTTGCCACACCATCCCATGGTGGTGTGCTCATTATGTGATGCGACGTGATTGGCTGAATTTGGGGGCTCGACCATATTGATCGACAGGAGTGAGGTTGTCCATCATGTGTAGCTTTTCTCTGTTTACAGCCATCATTTGACATCTTCACGATTTGTGTATAGGTGTGTGCGCGTGTGTGTGAGAGAGAGAGAGAGAGACATAACGCATCTCAAGACACTGTACGACTTTAGTGAGGTTATGCATGCACATGTGTTTTCTGTTTTATGGACTGATAATTTGTTAAGAGAATTACAATTTTGAAAGAATGGTGCACAGTTTGAAAATGTGTATTCTGTTCCATGATTGTTGAATGCATGTTTTCCGTCAGCCCTGCGGGGAGCCGTTGCCACGGTGGCTGAATGGTAGAGCGTTGGACTTCCAATGCTAGGGTCGTGAGTTCGACTCCCAGCTGGGGCCAAATATTTGTGGTGGCTATTTCATCATTGCCCTGTGGCTATTTCATCATTGCCCTGTCTTTGATATCAGCCATATGTGGTGGAAAAGGACGTTAAACTCTCAAACACCCACCCCCACCCCCGTCAGCCCTAAATATCTTTTCTGTTACTCGCAGCGTCTCCTGCTGTGAAGTAAATCCTATTTCCAATATAAAACTTTTCTGTCTGGTTATACACGTGTGTATGTCAAAGGAGCGAGATTTTAAAGGCACACACAACTGCTGAACTGCCTGTGTGCGTGTGTAGACTCCGCAAACGCATGTCAAACTGCCTGTGTGTGTGTAACAGAGTAAAGATGCTTCACAGGCGCACACTTTCAAACCTAACAAAGACTCCATACCACACAAGCGAAATCAAGTTTCATCAACTGTTTATTCCAACCGTCAAATTCAAAAAGAACAAACTGCTTTTTTTTCAATCTGACGTGGATTTGTGTGTTCTTTTCTGTACAGATTCTGTTAGATCAAGACAGTCACGTGAGCATAACATATGACACAAGAACGGTACACCGAAAAGAGGCCAGTTGAAAACATGAAAGGATTCACTCTCGCACTCACGCAATTCCAAGCTCGTTGAGTAATTCAAACCGGTGCGATACGTACACAAGCTGGCTTCATGACCACGGAATATAAAGCAGAAAATGTACAATACATCAGGAAGAGAGAAATGATTGCATCGTTAGAGAAATTGGTTAAAGGTCAGCAACGGCTCACATACATTCTGTCACACAAGTCTGTGTGGGGCATTTAAAAAAAAATTTAAAAAAAGGAGACATTCCAGGAAAAGGGAAAAAGAAAGAGGAACACTTTACACATACAGTGCTTTGAGCTGCTGAGCCGACGACAAAAACACACGGAATCATGCAATCAGAAATATACATTTTGTACACATGCAGGACTAGAAATCAGAGGCAACCTAAAGTCTAAATTTCTGCTCAAGATCTCCGCATTCATCACAACTTAACGTGTAAGAAATAAAACTGGGGGGGGGGGGGGGGATCAAGTGCTCACAAAGAACAAACGGAGCAAAGTCTGTTTCAATACGCAACAGAACAAAATGAAAACCGTTCAACTTTGAAGCAAAGCAATTTAACTCACTTTCACCAAAGGGGCACACACTCCCCTAGAGTTTGGTACATACTACCCACAATAAACAAAAAACAAAAAATTCATTTATACAAGCACTATAAAAATTACTGGCATTTATTAGAGAACCTCTTACCCACTATGTTTGCACATTAAACGGACCAGCATTCGAAAGCACTGTTTGTTACTACTACCATGTACATGGACTTTCCATGTTAGTTTAGATACATTTTTACACACTTTGAACAGAAAGTCCAAATGCTGGGATCCCAACCACAGTAAAGGGGGTTTCTGCAAGCGAGTATTACTCAGACTTCTCATCACAGTATCTACAGATATGCTGATGCATTTTAATAGCATCTCCCTCAAGGAAAAATCAGGTTTGTGTGAAAACCTGTACACACTTAACTCTTTGAAGATGGAGCACAATTTCCTGACACACGATTTCCTATAGGAAATCGTGTGTCAGAAATTGTGCTCCGTCGTCAAAGAGTTAACATTCACTCCAATCCAATGCCCTTACCATAACCCAGCAGTATTCAAGTTCATGCTCATTGCGCGCAGAAAATCGGAGAATGAGAGAGGGAGTCTGACAGACAGCCTCTGTTGAAGAAATGAGTTCTAACTCTCTTCTAGAGGACTGTGTGCTTGGAGCTTTCTGAAGTCCACGAAGAAGCTGAGGCAAAGAGTGCCACAGAGTGGGACCCGCATTTCACAACGCAAGACACAGTTGACTTCAAAAGGGCAAACCACCCCAGCAGCAACTTCTTAACAGTTTTTTTATCGCCAGAATAAAATGCTAGACAGAAGTTAAACTTTTTTGGGTGGCTGAGGGTGGAGGACAGTTACGTTTGTAAGTGTGTATGTATGTCCACTCAAAATAGTCATCTTAATTATAATAAGTAGAGCTCTGAATGCAAAACATACACTGACGTCTGCTGGCCTCGAGGACTTGAAACAGCAGGAAAATCTGCTGGTCAGTGAGTGACAACTTCACTGCAACAGATATCCTGATTGTCCACATCAAGCGAATCCCAATAGAAGTCTATACTAGCAGAACACATCCAGGACTTCCTAGTGGTTCATAATTAAATTTATGTACAAGTTTTACCAGTTTCCAAACAAACGGCATGAAAACCTTGTCAATCACAAAATACTGTTTGAGAGAGAGACTAAAATCACTTGTCAGTGCCTGTAGGTTAACAACACAGACAGAATGAATGTGACCTATTTAACTTGTAAAAGGAGGTTAAACACAGCCCGACTACTAGGATATAATTGCATACACATACTGTACATTCAAATCATGTCACCAGAACACGCTGTCCACTACTTCAAGTATGATCTCTGTCGCTGCTACTGACCTTTGGCAAATCTTGGAACTTTCCACTGAGCTAATCGTCTAAGAGCTGGACAAACCTAATTTCCCAATTTTCCATTGTCGAATTTTCCAATTTCTCAATATCCACATCCACACATCTGGTAGGTCCACCTTCAACATACCTGTCCTTTCACAAGAGCTACAGTTACTTGGTGTTGTGGAGAACTAAAACCAGCATCTACAGTTCACAAGGGTGTAGTCTATATTGCTGCAATACACTCCATTTGTCATCAGAAATCATTTGAAGAGTGGGGGATATATGCTGGAATTTCCTTTGCTAGTTTCGCTCATGTTGGTACAGTTTGCCCGTTACGGGGGTGCAAATGTGTACCAGTCATACGCAGGAGGGGCAAATAAACTCCGATCGTCCACTGACGGGGGTGACTGTATCCCCGCAACGCGGGAGGGGGTGAAAATGTACTCCAGGGTCTGGCGAGGTGGTGTCACGTGGCCGATGACTTCGTTTCGTGACTATGCGAAATATCGATGGAATTGACTGGTATACATTTGCACCCTCTAACCGGTGAACTATTCCAACTGAGCGCTAGTTTCTGATAGCAGTAATTCTGTGTGTGTGTGGGGGGGGGGGGGGAGAGAGAGAGAGAGCTGTTATTAAAATCCCTATATGCCGATTTAGTTTTGACTGCCAGCGGGCGTCATGTCTGTACCAAGGCACTGTGGTAACCTGATTGTGTCCGAACTAAAGTCTTCTCTTTTTGCACGGTATTGTGTGTAAAACAAGAGAATAAAGTCCTGTTGATGTGTTTGTGTATATTTATATTTTGGCATAAATCTTGGGACGTCATGGATTTCTTACTGCAAATAGTGAACATTAATTTAAACTTAAACTTACACTGTTATTAAATGACTAGCACTCACCAGTACTATCACAATACCATGCTACACAATACACCTTTTTTGACATCGGGAATGTTTACGTTGCCACCCGCTTCACAAAACAAATCGTGATCCTTGTTCAAGTTGGACTGTTTAACTCACTGCTGACCTTTGACCGCGCGCCATGGAATTCACCTGTGACCCAGGCACTGTGTGCGTGCACAACCCTTGTCAACCGGGTGATTTCAGCAATTTGTACTTTTTTTCTTTCTTTTTTTTAAAAGAGGCCTTCCTCAAATGTTTCCTGTTCGTGTTTGGTATGGTTTGAGAGATAATTATAAGCACTTTTATGGAAAAAATATTTTTGATTGGAAAAATTGGGCACAGTGGCCACAGTGAGAGTGAAGGTAACATGGGTTGTGGGTGTTTGGTAACGGCATCCTCGCATGTCAGCACCGGGGCGTCAAGGTATGTGGTTGGCAACGGTATGGAAGGGCTCTGCAGAAACTCTGGGTGCATGGTCGTGACAAAGTTTTTAAAAAAAAATAACACACAACACTAATTCCTGAACTCGTTCACTGTGGACTTACAATCATAAAATACTTTCAATACATTGCACCACTCCCATTTTTGATGTCTCAAAAATCACAGAGCGCCACAGAAAAAGGACCGAGGTCAATGTACTTTTCTTTAACACTTAACATACCGCACGCGGGGATTCCCCCTTCTTCCGGAACATTTTCTGTCACATCTCTCTCGCAGTATTTTAGTTTATGTTGTAGCCTGAGGCATCACTTTAAGTCAAGTGTGCTTGCTATTTTATTTTCCAAGTGTTTATGTTGTAGCCTGAGGCATCACTTTAAGTCAAGTGTGCTTGCTATTTTATTTTCCAAGTGTTTATGCAGAACAGAAACTACATTTACTGAGTTTCTACTTTAGGTTTTCTATACACTGGCGGAGGAATAGGTTCTCTGCACAAATTCTTTGGTAGGAGTTTGGTTCAGCCGACTTCCTGGGGAAAAGAATGTTCATTCTAAGAATTCATTTGATCACCCTAATTCTGCAAAGTAAAACCAGTAGCTGTATGAACTACAATTACCTCCATTCATCTGCAAAAATTAAACTCTACATGCCCTAACAAAAATATTTAAAAAAAAAAAATCAAGCTCTGTAGTTTTAACTCTTTGACGACGGAGCACAATTTCTGACACGATTTCCTATAGGAAATCGTGTGTCAGAAATTGCGCTCCGTCGTCAAAGAGTTAAACATCAACGGAGGAGAAAATGAATGCCGAAGGATTCCAATTTGTGTTATTTGTTCGTACATGTATGTTAATTCAAGCCTGAAGAGGATCGCACAGAGAAATCCTGTTTAAATATATGTATTTCTTAGAAAAATAGCACGCTACACTTTACAAAGCCCTCTAACAAACAGTTATAACTCAAAATTCATTTCTGAGTATTAAAGATAGCGACCAACAGATGTGGACACAAGTGTATGATTTCACTGCATGCATAAGTTCGTTTTGAAATCACCTGTCGTAAAATTATCAGTTAGAAGGCCAATCCGAATAGTAAATCCTTTAAATTTATTTAGGTCAAATATGTAAAAGTCTGTGATCGATCATGGTCCCATTTCTGTGGACCCAACGAGATACACAACTGACCCTTCTGGGCGCCCTAGTAACTGTTGCTAAGGCCCACAAGCTTCCACTTCATTTGCACTCAGCAGTTTATTCAATTCAATTCAATTCAAACATTCTTAATCACCAATCTATCAAAAGCGTACCTACCAGATAAAAACCGTTTGCAACACAATCTACATGTATGAGCCAGTCCTTTACACACGAGCCATCAGTTCCTACGTTGCTACGTGAAAGCTTGTGTGACATTTGCCCTGCAAAAAAGTTTGATCTTTTTCCTGGTTGGCTAGAAAGATTCACATTGAAGCAGCCAGTACTGACAGTGATCTACACGTATGTAAACATATTGAGCGCAATTTCCACGCACTCCTGTAAATATTCCCGCAAATATTCCTGCTATTTCAATCTGGACAGTGTAAATGGTCAGGGGACACTGATTTTCATCTGTGGACCCAGTGAGCATAGTAATTAGTATTCCCATGTGAATTCACACACGTATAGATCTAGATCTGTGACCAGTAAAGGGTGCATAAATGTACTTCAACAATGAGACATGGTACTGGCAATAGCCTTTACTGCGCAGTGGCTCAGAGCGATGTAATTCTGTCCTAAGAAGTGTCGCGAAGCTCCAGGTTAATACAGGGACAGCTCACTCATTACAACAACAAAAAAAGAAAAGAAAAAAAGCACACTCTTATTTCGAACACTCGGCAGATGCTGAAAGAAACTCCCTTTCCGATACATGCACTATCAAACTATCAACCAGACAAGAAAGTCAAATTCATCTCAGTCGTTCAGCAAACCAACAGCATGCAAAAACTCAAACAGGCGTGTATTAAAAAAAAACAAAAAAAACAAAACAAGCAGTATTCTGAACACACGCATCAATACAAAACAGATGATAAAAAACAAAAACAGACTAGCAGCACTCTCAACCCAAAGAATCAGTCAACGCCAGTGCTACGCAACTTTCCATTCAGATATATATATAAATTATTTTCTTACAGCAGGAGGCAAAAATGAAATGAGAGACATATAGTGTTGACTGATATACACGTGCAAAAACCAGGCATCCACTGAGCTACTGGGCAGACAGTCAACATTCTGATGCAGTTCACAACAGAAAGAGCAACATCTCATTCTCAAATACATGAAACACAATAAAACAAAAACAAAAAACAGATCAATCATCAGAGAAGTGATTACATGCACACTGCAAAAGTAATACCAGAGGTCAAGAGACACCCAGTATTTGGTACACTGTCATTTACGAGTGGGGGGGAAAAAAAAAAAAAAGACCGGTCAATACAAAGAGGATTCCTGTTACAAGTCGAGAGTGTTTGGGCCTCCACTTCTAGGACAAGTAGTGAAAACACACTGTGATTTGTCATCAAGGCATTGTCAGTATTACATGTAGTATAGAATGACTGAATCTGGGGCACACCAACCTTTGGGGCATCACCCCGACACTTGGTGAAAAAGATTGCAAATGTATGAAAGAGGTTTTTCCTGTCCCTTTGGGCTGGCATGCAGTTATCTCTTTCTCTCTCTCTCTCTCTCTACACACACACACACACACACACACACACACACACACACACACACACACACACACACTCTCTCTCTGTCTCTCTCAGCAAAAGGCATCATGGAATCTACACATTACAAACACATGTAGATGACTTTTTGTCAGCTGTGCACAATGATTCTCATCTCATCAGGACTTGCAGTGTAAGGATTATACATCCGACCGTAGTAGGGGGAAAAAACCCACCCTCAAAGTCAGGTCCAGCGCAGAAAATCCTCAAGTCCGACGCACAGACATCAAAATGATGATCGGTACTTTTCCTCAGCGAGGTACAGTATCCATCGCAAGAAACCTTAGAAAGCCACGCACAAACAAAAACAGTCACAGTCGCCGTGCAGCAGTTCAGCTTGAGTTCAGACCCCGCACGAAAAATGTAAAAATAGATTAGATTGCAGGATCTCCACATACACAAACTTTGCCAAGCAAAGCTTACTGTTGTAGGGCAGCTCCTACTCTACAGTCTCGGCTCACAGACACTGCAAAAAGCGACCACCACACACAACGAATGTCTTGACGACTGACTTACTGGTAGGAAATTGGAATTAAACACAGCATCACTGGGTTCAAGGTGAACATGAAATGCACCAATGGGAAGTACAAGGAGAGTAGTTCTGTCGTCGGCAGATTGGTCTTGTAGTACCATGTATATAAACTAGCCCTCCAAAGGAGTGTTTAAAAGCTATATGATGACAAAGTCCAAAATCCCGTTATAAAAAAAAGGGAGAGAAAAAAAAAAAAAACCTGTATTATTCCTTATAGATTTATCTCCCCAATGACAATGCTTTTATCAACTGTGTCTACATTTGATCAATTTCTCTGCTAAGACAGGCAAGAAGTGAAACCTGGCTCACCAAGTGTCATAATCTGGAAAAAATGGAAAAAGGGTCAGAGTGCCTATTAAAACATGGCACATAGCTCCTTTTTCCAAAATGATGGTGGAGCGGATTTCGGTAACGAAGAAAACACCCTTCTATCAACACCGCTAGTCGAATCGAAATTTTGACCATACTACAAGAAAAAAAATACCCACGATACAGTGTAAGGAACGTACAGTGCATTCGCAACTTTTAATCCTGCAAAAATAAACCCACGCAAGTTGTATAATTCAAACACACAAGGTCATTTTCAAATGCAATCATGTATTGTTAGACAAAATAAGGGTTGGCCACGACGGGTCAGACACCACCAAAAACAAAACGGTTGTAGGTCCAATTTCTTGCTTCCAAACAAAAGTGCGCTAAAGCGAAGTGATGTCTCACACAGACATCAAAGTATTCCAAACAGCAGTATTGTTACAAATGGTGCTAGGCTGAAAGTTTCTCCATGTAGCGGTGCGAGAGAGACACAGTCAACTTGTAGCAGTGAATCCAATTACTTACTGACCATATTCGCGTTGAACGCTGGACTGACTGCCACGGTGTTCAGCAGTTCGGCACGATACATGTTATCCATCGACCAGAGAAACTGTTGAATTTAACAACATTCTGGTCACGGTCCCTCCCGACTGACTGAAGACTGAAAACTGAGAAACCATATTAGCCTCTCATTTGTGTCCTTTTTTTTTTTCTTTTTTTTTAATGTCGTGATTAAAGATGATGGTCCCTGTATCACAGTTGATGCTATGATACCAAACACACATGAAGTCTACTGAAATACTGTCCTGTTTCCTTTGCATGTACTGTTCAATTCAGTCCGACACTACTCAAATACTCCTCAAATATTCTTAGTACATGTACTATAGTATAGTAGGTCTGTTATATCAATGCATGTTCCAAATATCCTTAGTACTGTACTGTGGTATGGTTATCATATCGACATAATGTTCCTCTTTGCCTGTGGGCGCAATGCATTCCGACGTCATTCCTTGTCATATCCACACAATAAGAAACACACAAAACACTCACAAAATGTTAGTGGTGTAAGCATCTGAATATTTGCTTCTTGGTAATGCATGTTCCTTGACACGATTCTCTGGCTCCACGTTGCCAAGCTGGAAACATTGCATACAATTTTTTTGCTTGCATTTTTCATGACTACAAAACTGTGGGAAATGAGCTTAAAATGGTCACTAATGGTCCCAAGTCAGACTGAGCTCGTAATCACTGTGCTACGGACAGCAGTTTTGGTTACTAAAATAATGAGCACAGACTTAAAGTCAAGGTGCTTTCCAAGGTCAAGTTTTCAACATTGTTACAATGTTAGTTATGTCGGTAAAATTCGGAGATTTCAAGAGACTGTGCACACACAGAGCTTAATGAAAACGAAGGAATTTCACAAAAAATTTGCAGGAATCTGCAAAATCCCTAGCATATACGGGGGAGAAAAATGAGACAGAAATTTTAAAATGTTGGCATTTCTGGTTTCTGTTCTGATGTTGCAGATATCTGGAAGCTCAGAGTGCATTTCACTGATTTGTAAGCAAGCACTAAGATCACTCAGCGCCACTTGAAGAATTCTAAATCCGAAGTTGACCCAGAAGCAAGTTACCTAAGTCTCTCTGTCTCTGTTAACATTATCTGATGTCTGGAGTTGTGCTGTTGTGAGCATTTTGTAATTGTACACGGTCCTGGCATATGTTGGTTTAAAACTGGTTAGTTGAAGTCGTAGACATTTTGTATAGCAAACGTGAGCAAAACGTAGGAGTTGTGCGGAGAGAGAACTGAAAACAGCCTCTCAGAGACTGTCGTTAAAATGAAATCCCTCACGTTTCAAACCCACTGCATCTGCTCACATTAAAAATCCCAAATCCTTGGACTAATCATCAGTAGGAAGCTCATACTCTGAGTGACGCGCACAATTGTGAATTGAGACGTGTGTACGCAACCCACACAAAACACTGCGGGGATCCTCGTCTCTCTCGGTGAACTGCAGGGCATCACTGAAACCCGCGAAAAACACAACCTTGTCGGATCCTCAGTAATGCTCGTAGTGTTACCGGCCATCACAACCCTGCTGGCGCCTCATCTCTGAATGACACTCATGATGTCGCGGTTGGTTGTCTGGATGTCGTTGAGAAGGGAGCCGCCGGCGTTGGGGGACGTGCTGGTGAACGTTTTCAGGCTCTGGCTGTGGGTCAGCAAGCGGGACAGGAGCTCACGGGCGTGGAACTTGGCATGCGGGGGTAGCGCGTCGATGAAGCGGCAACACATCGAATGGAAGGCTTGGACCTGCGACACATTAATTCACTCATTAGTACAGGCATTTTGTTTGGTTGTTTTTGTTTTTGTTTGGTTTGTTTGTTTTGTTTTTGATGTGTTTTTTGGGGTGGGGGTGGGGGGGGGGGGGTGTTGGTTTTTGTTGCTGTTGTTGTTGTTTGTTGGTTGTTGTTGTTGTTTTTTTGTTGGGGTTTTTTTGTTTTTTTGTGGGTTTTTTTTTGGGGGGGGTGTTTTTTTGTTTTTTTTTTCAACCCAGTCACAAGTAAACACCAAAACAAAAGAAAAAAAAAAACTTGTGCAAAGGAACAAGTATTCCTCTCCTCCAAATCCCAGCCTAATCAGTACTACACAGAAATGCTACTTTTTTGCCTGATTTTTTCTTTGAAAACATTCAACAACAAAATAATACTAGAATTTTTTTTTTAATTGAAAAAAAAAATCATTAAAAAATAGAAAAAAAAAACAAATAATAATAAAAAAAAATTAAATATATTCTTGCCAAAGATTATGTGCTTCCATTGTATTAAAACTGTACAAGCATTAATTACAACGCACTGTCGTGTCGGGTCACAAGTACCGTCTCACACAAACGCTTCAATTAAAACAAATCAGCCCTCACCTCTTCTGACAGAAGCATGAAGTTTGTGCTTGTCTTATTCCCCGCCACTGCTAGCCGGTCAATACAGCTGCGAAGTTTCTCTGACGCATCCAGAATCGTTTCCATGGTGACAGGCCCCGGGTCGCCCGGGTCACCCGCAGAGAGCAGCTTGCCATCAAAAATCTGAGAGGAGGTCATGGGATCGGAATGACGGTCACCCGACGGGGAGGGAGCCTGGACTGTGCCCCCCTTCATGAGAGGAAGAACCGGTTTGTAAATCCCAGACCCTGGATCCACGGACGCCCCAGCGTTAGAGTTGGAGTTTGTGCTGGTCGTGATCGTGCTTGTCGTCATACGCAGGGAGTCCGTCGCTGCTGTTAGGATGGCCTCCGCGTTCACGAGGTCAAGGTTCGTCTCCTTGATCACACCAGGTTTGCCGAAGGTTTTAAATGATGAGAGGCTGTTCGGAGAGTTACTGAAGTCTAGTTTACTGCGGTCAGGCCCGCCACTACTACCACCGCCGCTAAGTGGCGCCACCGGTCTGTGACCGTCCTCTGCGAGTCTGGAGTCATGATCCCCACTCGGCGACGATTTCGTATGCGCAGACTCCGGGCCTCCGTCCCCAAACATTCGCGAGAATCGAGGACTGGGTTTGGGCTTATTGGTTAACGAGTCGGGCGGAGGGAAAAACCTCTCATTGGGTGGTCGCAGCGGGAACACATCGCCCCATGGTGCCTCATACCGGTTGGCCTCGGAGTCAGGCCCCGAGTTCAAGTCCGACTTGTGCCGCTGCAACATCCCCGAATACTGTGTTTTTAAGTTTGGCCCTACAGTCGCTCCCACGGCCCCCACACCACCATTGTTCTCCGTCAGTCCATGCTGCGACTGAGATTTCACAAACGCTGAAGGCCGCAGGTTCGGCTCCTGTTTTATACCAGGGTCACTGTCGTCGCCCACATTTCCTTCCTTAATGTTGTTTGCGGCCGACGACCCGGGCGCTCCGTCATTTACGGCCTCGGAAACGGCCGGTGGGCAGGAGGCCACGCTAGCACTGTCCGTTCCTGAGTCGTGGTCCTCCGCAGGGTGAAGGTTGTTGTGATGGTTGTTCTGCTCTTGTTCCAATGACTGGAGATACGCGCCGATGCGTACCCCCTTCGGAATGGTCCCGTAGCGATGGATCGCCTTGGATACGTTGGCTACATCCAGCTTGCCAACCCGAACCTGCGAACATTAGGGTGTCACGTTAAAATGCTGGCAGGGAAAAAGTACAGAAACAGAACACTTCTGCGCAACTAGCTTACAACAAGCAACTGCTTCAATGTTTAGAAAAGACAGTGATCTCGCGACCTCGAATCCCGGCTAATGCAGGAAATTTTGCTTTCTTTTCTCCTGGTCACCTGTCTTTGACATCATCCACTGATGGTGGAACCAACCAACCTAACCCACCAGATCCAGCTCGAACCAACCCATCCCATCTCATCCTGTCATAAAAAAAAGACACCCACTGGCCCCCGTAGTGTAGTGGTTAGCACTTCGGACCATGGACCGGGAGACCCGGGTTCAAGTCCCAGCCGAGGCAAGCGGGATTTTTCCTACCTAGGTCGGCTCCTACCCAGAGCGGGTGTGCTATGGGCCCAATGGGGAGGCTGTTGCCACACAGCCGAGATTCACCCACTTCACGGGTGCGACTTTGGGGGTGCTTCCCTTAGTATGACACGTCTTATGATGTGGATGATCACACGGCCGGCACCGCAGTTCCCGGGCCTGTTTAATGCCGAGATATTTATGACAGGAAGCCTGGAATGCGGCCCTGTTCCGCAGTCCCAAACCACATGGACCTCCATAGCACCATCTTACCGTCATCCTCATCTCCATCACCATGCATAATAAAAAAAATACCCCAGCTTCCGAGCCCTCCATGGATTCCACCCATGACCTGGGAGAAACACCATTGGAACTGGCAAAGAGTTGGGGCAGCAAAGAAAAAAAAGCCCCCCCCCCCCCCCCCTTCATTTGCTAATCCTAAGATTGTGCCTGCATGTACACTGGTTTTCCCGATACGCATGGTGAAGAATAAACTGTACATCCTCCCCCCCCCCCCCCAAAAAAAAAAACCCTGAAAACCCACCTCTTTACTGTCCTGCATTGACCCACCACCTTACTGGCTATACTGTAACGCACCCTGAGCTGCTGCGGGGGGAGATAGGGTATCACACAAATTAAATGCTGACTGTTATTACAATTACTATCATTAGTTCCACTTCACCTGCTCATCCCCAGCATCCTCCATCGACAAGCTGTGCATCAGCTCGGATGGGCGCGACGGCTCCGACATCTTCTTGTAAGGTCCGAACGCTGGCCGCTGGGGAAGAGGGATGGCCTTTTTCGGGTACTGCCCTGTCCCCGACCCGCTCTGCCCATCCATACCCTCATCACCTTTGCCCGGCTTCCGTTCAGGCAGCGTCGTGGGAACTGGCGGCTTACGCTGACTGCTTCTTTCTGCCATGCCGTGCTCAAATGTTCGAGCGTTAGCCTCAGAGATGAGGTACTTCGATGGGTCGATCATCGCAGCTTTCAGATTGTTTGCGCTGCTTTTCCCGATGGAGTCTTCGCGGGAGATCTTCGGTGAGTTGTCAAGCTTGACCGATCCTGTCTCTTCGTGCTCCTCGGGAACAGAAGAGTTCTCCACCTTGGCTTTCTGCAGCTTCATCCGGGATCGCAGTTCATGGTCAAGGTCGCTGATTTCCGCTTGCGGCTCCTTGATGGTGGATGTGGTGCGGCGAGGTGGGACGGGACCTGGCCGTTTCTTGGAAGACTTGCGAGCTAGAATCTCCGACACCTGACTCATCTGGCTCATGCCAATTGTTTCTTCTACGGTGGGCAGCATGCGTCGGCTTGCTGGCGGTGTGGGGCCTGAAACAAATTACGGATAAAACTGAAAGAATGAATCGATCCATCAACTCCATCCACCAACAACCAATCTTTCAACCAATCTGTATTAGCCTCTGTGAAAACAGGAATTCTCCTTGTCCAGATTTTGACCCATTCTGAGCCCTGTTGCAGGTGAAAGGACAAGCTCTCTCTCTGTGTCTGTGTCTGTCTGTCTCTGTGTGTGTGTGTTGGTGTGTGTGTGTGTCTGTGTGTGTCCTGTGTGTGTGTCTCTGTGGTGTGTCTCTGTGTGTGGTCTCTGTGTGTGTCTCTGTGTCTGTCCCTGTGTCTGTGTCTGTCCTGTGGTCTGTCTGTGTCTGTCTGTGTGACGTCAGTATGTGTGCAGACACTTATTAGTTTAGACGGTCAATTGTGAAGCGCCTTGAGCTCACCTTGTGGGGATACTGCGCTATATAAGAATGTTATTATTATTAAAGGCACATAACTAAACCAGTAAAAGTGTACTTCAGGCGAAATCACAAATAGCTCTCTGTCTTTCTCTGTATAGATTTAACAGGGCACACTGTAAGATGGACATAGCACGTACAACCTTCATCCTAAATTCATGACTAAAGTTTAAGTTTTGTCTGTCTCTCTCTCCCTCACCGGCACTGGCTCGGCCTTCTGGTTGGAACTCCGGACTTTCCCCCTGCGAGCGACCTTTCTTGGACGGAAGGTTTGGCATCAGTTTTTTCTCGTTCTTCTCCAGCTCCTTTTCAACCTCTGGAGACATAAATAATGACAGTAATGATAATCATGATGATAATTCTTTACACATTTTCCCACAGAAGGGGAAACTACTAGAGGGAGGGGAGATGCAAATTCACAATATAGTTACCGTAAAAGCTCAATATTTGCATCTAGCATGCCAGAGAGCTGAAGGAAAGTGTGAAACAAGCATGAAAAATGAAATGAAATGAAATTTGTGCTCTTAGAAACTGGCCTTCATCTAGGTCACAGCTAGAGTAACACTGTGACAAACGCCTGCGGCCAAGTGGCATGTTTTATTTCACAGACAGACACTTTCATTCCCACTGCGAGTCACCAAAGAAAGTAAACAAATCGCACCTTCACTGATACTTGATTTCTCAAACATGTTTTCAAGGAGGTAATGAATCTCTTTGAAAGTAGGCCGATCTTTGGGATCCCACTGCCAACCTGCAGTTGAAAAAAAAACCAAAAAAAAATGTCAAACTATCATGCTAGATTTCCAACTGATGCACACAAGACATCCACAAGAAATAAAAACATAAATGCATTACTGCATTCCAAAACTTGAGTATCTGAGGTGACACACCACACCACACGATTCAGGTTTGGGATGTGTTGATCAGTTCGAAGTTCAGTGTGTGAGTGAATGCATGTGATTCCTGTGAGAGTGCGTGTCAGGGTCAGTTCATTTTACTCTGCATGGGAGAAATAATAATGACAATGAATCATACTTCGATAGCGCAAATTCTCACACAGTGACTAAATGCGCGTACTCCGGCACATACCAACAAACATACACACACACACACACACACACACACACACACACACACACACACACACACACACACACACACACAGCAGCTGAATCAATAGGAAAAAAACACACACAGCCGAAAGCCAGCTCGAACGGATACGTTTTCAAGTCAGACTTGAAACAATCCATCTCCTTCAAGTCCCTCAAACCGACAGGGAGCACGTTCCAGAGTGGCAAGGCAACAAAGATAAACGCACGCTCGCCTAACAGAGCTACACAGAGCTACACAGAGCTACACAGAGCTAAAAACGCTTGACATCAACATCATCAAATGAATGGACTAGAATGAACTAAAGAACAATGGTTACATTTTAGCATCAGGATGTAGACATCGGCTGGAGTGCCCTGCGGCCGCTCCATGCGGTACCCTCTCTCCAGTAAATGGTACACCTCCGTGAGATCCACACCAGGGTATGGGGACATGCCGTACGTGGCAAGCTCCCACAGTAACACACCAAACGCTGAAACAGACATACATCACACAGTCACATGTCATGGTCAGACAACAGTGTGCTTTCTTGCGTATTTGTTTCTCTTCCTTCTTATACAAACTAAGTGCAGCTTACGAAAGCGTGGTTATAGACACAATACTGCACAGCAAATAGAGATACAGTGTACTGGTCAATATGAGAATTTTCTGACACATCCCCCCCCCCCCCCCCTTGCAGTTTTCAAAACAAAAGTTCTAACATTAACAGGGCTTAAAAATCTTCCACTTCTTGGCAGATTTCCACTGTTGGCTGTACCTGCTCCTCCAAACATTTCCTCCCCCCAAAAAAGTGTTTCCTCCCCTGTCGCATTTTCAAATCATGTCAAAAAGCACCAAACTGCACAGATTTAAGTCTAGTTTTTAAATAAAAAATCTGGGGGAACATGCCCACAGACACCTGTAGCATAACGCATCTGCTTTGCAGACACGTGCCTGAGGCTTCTGCCATTTTGTCACTAAAATACTATGAGTTTTTCCCCCTTTTGGATTAATCACCATTTTAAGCCAAGTTTTAACAATGACCTGCAAAAAAATAACAATACTGGGCCCTGAATGAAAAATACGAGAAACCTTATGATCCTTACCCCACACATCAGATTTGGTTGAGAAGCGGTTGAAGGCCAGGCCCTCTGGGGCGGTCCACTTGATGGGAAACTTGGCGCCAGCGTGCGCCGTGTACGTGTCATCCTTCATCAGCCGCGCCAAGCCAAAGTCCGCCACTTTCACCAAGTTACCGTCGGCAACCAGACAGTTCCTGGCAGCCAAATCTCTGCAGGGAACAGAGAAATGTAGTAACAGTTTGAATTTTGTACAACGTTTTGTTGGAATTATTGAATTTTTGCTGTTGTTTTTTTATGCTGCTTTTGTAACAATTGTTTTTGTTATATTGTTGGTTTTGTTGTTTCAAGTTCTTTGTTTTTGTTTGTTACTGTTTTCTTTCGTTGTTTGTTCTTTTTCTGTGTTTTCCGTTTTTCTTTTTTTTCTTTTTCTTTTTTTTTCTTTTTTTTTTTTTTTTGGGGGGGGGGGGGATATTTCAAACATCTGCATGAACCTACCCCAAGACCACCCATCGACACAGGCTACATTTCTCATGTCTGTAACCTTTGACTGCTCTCGTCATCTTTTTGAGATTCTTTTTGTTCTGCATCCGCTTTTTAGATTTCTCTTCTGGGAACAATAAAGTCTATCTTTTATCTTTTTATCTTACGTCCCATTTCCTGGTACTGAACGCAATCTATGACAGTGCTCTTGATTGATTTTGAAAGACTGTGAAACAGTGGTTCTATACAAGTCAAACACAAAAATACAGTACTTCATTTATTCAAAATCTCGTAGTCTTTTCGGTTGGGAACAGAACTGTATTACAGGCAAAGTTATAGATTTGATCATTCTGACTGAAAAGTTTCACATTTACAAATGTACCACTACTGAAATCACAACCAAACCTTACCTAGCTGTGTTCAAGAATACTGTCAAACACAGATAGAATGTTGACAATACAAACCACATCATATCAGTTTCTCTAGATATATTTACAAGCAAAAGGTCTCCATACTCAGCTCAATTTGAATGAAATTCAAACCTAGTTAAAATATGATAGAGCAAGCTCACAGCGTATTGAGTAACATGTCTACAGTGCTATGTAAATATGTCTACAGTAATCAACACTTTTCTTTTTTTTTAATCCCCCCCCCCCCCCCAAAAAAAAAGAATGTACTCAGAAGCTTCTAAAAAATAGCTCCCCAGTTTATACCTGTTTTCCCCTTACCTGTGAATGAACATGCGGGCCTCAAGGTAGGCCATGGCGGAGGCGATCTGCGTGGCCATGTACATAAGGGCTGTGGGGCCGATCTCTTCCTTGTTGTTGCTGTTGCTACGCAGGTAGTCAAGGAGATTCCCCTGCGGCATGAACTCTGTCACGATGTAGAAAGGAGGCTCTCTTGTGCAGACACCTGGAAAACAAAGCAAGTACATGTACACATACTGTGTAAGTTTGATGGTGTGGGGAGGTGCACGGAGTTAAAAGTACTGTATCTCATTCTACCCATGCTCCGACAATAGCCGCAGCAGTTTGTTTACGTTTTACCTCCCTTCCATACATCTGCTGTAAGGTTTCCTTGGCAACCCGCTGAAGGTGATGTCAAAGTAAAGTACAATAGCTAAGCAACACTTTCCTTAACCACCGGTACATAGCCGCGAAATAGTCCTTGTTGCTTGCGCTGCGTAAAGCCCTAAATAACTAACTAACTATTCCTTAACCACAAAAACATGTGGCCCACATGGTGGCCATGGGATCCAGGCAGTTTGTGCCAGACAGGGGAGTCGGGATAGCCGAATGGCAGAGCACTGGACTCTCAATTCTCAGCTCAAGAGTTCAAATCCCAGCTGAATTTAAATGCTTCAGAGGAGGAAACAGTTTATTTTGGAGGAAAATTTTCTGAGGGAAGGAACATTTTTTTTTGTGAAAGGTGGAAATATGACAAAAGGTGGAAGATTTTCAGCCCTGTCAAAATGAAGGACTCCCAACTTCTGCCGTAGAAAACTGACAAGAAGGAAGTGGCAGGGGATGTACGGCAGCAGCATCCAGTGGCTTGCAAGACTGGCAACTAGCAGCGTGTGCCAGCATGTACATAATTATGTGCATGTACCGGTACGCCCTGGCTGTCACAAAAAGAAGCGGAAAGTAGGGACGAGGTTCAAGGTCGGAGCAACTGTCACCATACTTACCCAACAGCTGTACAAGGTTGGGATGTTTCATCTCCTTCATAATGGACGCCTCCTCTAAGAAGTCCTTGAGCGCCATTGTGTCTTCCTGTAGAGCAGAAAGTCAGTGCACCATCAGACTTTTATCATCCACACACATGAAAACTCAAAACAGCTGTATTAGTTATTTCTGACGACACAAGTCCACAGTACGACCCACTGCCTGCGTAAATGTTAGTCGCGGGTCATGTTTATTGTTTGTTTGTTTTTCGCCTGTATGTTGCATATTGGAGGCGCCCTACACAATTTCAAGGGATTCTGCACACTTGTACGCATTTCAAGAAGGCCCGTTTTGTGCTTCGATAGCCTCCCTGAATCCCTTGTAAATTACAGGGCAGGGCAGTCAGCAGTGTGCGATGGGAGTTAGATTAAACTCATCACTAGCCCTCTATCTGGCAAACAGCTTCAGAGCTTCAAAAGCGGCAGTTTTCCACATCAGCGGAGGTACGAACATAGAGGCTTTCAGTTTATGTTTGCCATGCAGAGTCAACGGACTCTTTTAAAGTCGCTTTAAAGTCTCATTTCTTCCAGCAGTATTATGCAGACTAACTTCTCTATCACCACTGTTACCATCATTGCCTTTTTGGGATGTCGTGTTAGGATGTATCATAGCTGTGTGTACGTAACGTGTATTTCATCTGTGTGTAATGTGACGTATTTCATGTATAGCCACCCTACTATTGTGAGGTGCCCAGAGCTCCAGCAGGAGGTTGGGCGCCAGATAAATCCTCATTATTATTATTATTATTATTTAAGTTTCCAAATATGATCCTGCTCTTTACTAACAGCACAACAACTGACCTTCAGTGTTTTCACAGCAACAGTCTTGTTGTAGCGCTTCCATACTGCTTCGTACACATCTCCATACTGGCCCCCACCTGCAGAAACAAAGAAGATTGTTTTTCTGTTGTCCTTTTGTTTGCTCCTTCACAGACAAAACAAGAATTGCTGATAAATGAGTCAATTTATTTCAGTAACTGTGTCAAAAAAACAGTAGTATATACAGAAAAGTTCACAACAATAATCAGCATGAAAATGGATGTGAAGGTCTCTAATGGGGTTCAAGCAGCATTCCACACAAAATTATCTCCTTCGCAAGTTAACCACCAGCTGGACCGACTAGGGGGTATAACATTTTTTTTTAAAAGCAATTTTAAAGGCGTTTAGTGGCCTTTCCTGGAACCCAAAAGTAAAATATGACATTTACACCTGCTGGTTTCTTTAGAAGAAACTTGGGGCTTTTTCAGGCCGAAACGACAGGAAATTGGCTGAAAATTGCCAAATGACTGAAAATTCCCCAGCCTGTAAAAGAAACTGAAAAATAAGCTTTACGTACATAAATGAAAAAATAAATAAAGACCCTATCAACACTACACTGCATACCTAGTCGATGTTTCATGGCTATTTCCGTCCTTTCTATCTCCCATCGGTCGGGCTCGGGACTGACGCCGAACACGGTGGGTTTCTGCCGTTTGGGGGCAGGGTACAGTAACGTGGTCACCAGTCCATCAGCGTGGATAGAGTGATGGTGGACAAGCTCGGCTAGTGTGTTGAAACGGTGCTCCTGGGTGACAAACACCTGAAACAGCAGAGACTGATCGTTGGAGTTCAATATTCAAAATTACAACACTCATTCTAGGAGCGCTGCTTTCCAAGGTGAACGGAAATCCAGTAAACAGTGGCACTGAGTGTTTCCGTTTTCCAAATGAGAGTAGCACTGCCTGATTCAAACAAATTTCTGTTTGTTGGCATGAAAAAAAAAAACCCAAACAAAACCGATGTCCCTTGCAAAAGAGCTGTTAAAGAACCTTTACTCTTGCCTGATTCTATTTCTTGCATACCGGGCCAAAACCGAAAGAAGGGTAAAACAAAACATGGGATACCTGTGCATGGTAGCAAATGAGTTAATCCACGTAATTATTATTATTATTATTTCAGATATGGGGCTTTACATGAAAGCAGTCACTGTCTAAACTTTTCAAATGCAGCTGCACCACAAACACTCCCGGCCATGTTGACTACTCCCCACCATCTCTCTGTCCATACCTTTCCATCGTCCTCAGTGATTCGATAGTGGTAGACCCTCCCCTCAAACCGGACAGAGATGGACCGCTGACCTGGACTGCTCTCGCTCTCGCGCACCAGGAAACTCCCGTTAATGCCGCTGCTGAGGAGGTACTCGGACGCATTACGCGAGATGAGACCGTGATACCAGGAGAACTTGTCAAGGCTGTTGACGGGGGCGATGTAGTTGCTAGGCACCCAACCGACCACTCCAGCACGGTTCTTCACCTCGCACCACTCCCCACCTTTGTTGTAGCCGATGATGGTGACTTGTTCCCCTGTGATAGAAAAGGTTGATTATGTTAAACGCTGCTCATACATATATTTTATGCCCCCCCCCCCCCCCCCAATTTCCCAATTAAAAAAATAAAATAAAATAAAGGTTAATGATGAATAACACCCAAACCATTCAGATTCCAAAATGAGATAAAGGAAAAAAAAAAAAGACATGCTGGAATATGGAAGGTGGGGGAGAGGGGCGGTGGGGGAAGGAGGGAAGGAAGGGGGGGGGGGTGTTAAAGAATGAATAATTATGATGTGAAAAAAGAAAAATAATACAAAGAAGATGGAGCAGACTTCAGACTAGAGGCAGTAAAACCTGGAGGACAGAAACAGGCTGCTGAACACACACGTACATAAATATAGGCCACAATGTCTGTAAAAGAACAACAAGTACAGATACCGTACTCAACAGGAGCATGTATACACAATCTACACCTCCTGGTTGCCAGAAAGCAAAACAAATGACGGTCAAAAACTGTATGTGAGCTGGACGGAGATGACAAGTCAATCATATTTGACTCAAATGGCCATTTTTTTCAACGATTCCGGCCATGGGCCACTACCGTGAGGGTGAACAAAACAGAAAGAACACTGAAAGGAACGCACATATAATATAAACATGACCAACAAGGACATAAATTACAGCATAACACCACCAAGTACAGATGAAGAGGGTCAATGTACAGCATTACCTTTGACAATGCTCAGCTGGTTGTCTCCCCCTGCCTGAAAATCGTAGAGGGCGACAAAGAGGTTTGGATCGTCGTCCTGTTGCAAGGCCAGCAAGTTTTCTTTCGACATCCATTTTACGCCGAGAATGTCCGTGGGGCAGTCCGGTAGTGGGCGACTCTGTAACAATGCCTCTGCAAAAAAATAAACACAGAGAAATTAGCCACTTTTTTTTTTTATAGCTCCTCACCCCCCCCCCACACACACCACACACCCCTCCCCCCCCTTTTGTTGGGGGCAAGAGGAGGGTATGTACAAGTACTTTTCTCTAACAGGAAAATTTGAGTTGCTGTACCTGACTGATGAAAGCGTGTCAGCGCAGTGCAGCACTACCCACCTACCTACATCAAAATGTATTTTTATGATGGAGTAGGGGGGAGGAGGGGCGCGAAAGCCAAAGGACGGCAGTATCCCACAAGCCAGGAAAAATCAATATCACATATATCACAGCTAGACCTGGGATCGAACCCAAGTTTCACTAAGACAGCGGTGGCAGTCACGCCGTACCACACCTGCTAAATCTGCACTATTGAGCCACGGGTCACACCAATCAACACCTTGACATGGATTCTACAAGCAAAACACACACCCATACTGAAGGCTGCCTAACACAGCCCCCGCTACATCCAAAATCTTTGCAAGCCGAAGGGGAAAAAAAAAGAAAAAAAAGCTGACACTCTTTGGACTTTGGCGTGTGCGTGAAAGCAAGAGCGCACACACACACCTGGTGGTTTTTGCATGGCTGTAGCGAGGTATTTTTTCAAACCCCTACCAGCGTAGTCACATCGAGAAGTGATTCACGGCCTCGCCAGTTTGCGAGGTTTAACTTCGCTTGCACCTCTACAACGCCTCAAGGCTCAGGTGAACTGGGTGAACATGTAGTTCGGACACACCTCGCAGGTGTGAGGGCTTCCTTCGGTGTGTATAAGTACATGAAGTGTTATTAAACAGCTGCGATGCTCAGACTGATACAGGTTAGTGCTTTAAAGATCTCAGCTCCCAACAAAAAGCTTTCCTAAGTGTGAAAAATTTTTACAGAGTCGACTGTGCCAAGCACAATGTCCACTCTGTCACAGTTGCAGAGTTTTCAGCGTCCCTGAAACCCCAGTAAAAGCCAAGGGCAGTCGGATTCACAGATCAGTTTGCGTTTCGACACTGAGCGAGAAAGATCGTGCAGCACTCAACATCCGCTTGACACTGTAGCGATGTGTCTCGCTCACTGACCAAAAGCCAAATAATATCACGGCATCATCATCATCATCATTAGCTTGCTTTACGTCCTATGGCTTTTGGCCCTTAAGGACAAGTTGTTCCTGGCGTGTGTCTTTGGCTGCTTGGCTAGGCGAGTGTCTTTGGGGTGTGTGAGGGCTGATTTGCTTAGCTTTGGTCAGCGTCAGAGGATCTTCGCTTGGCTTTCAGATGCCTGGTCTGGGTTTGTTTTTCAGTGCCTCAGTCTGTTCTGTCATCCGTACTTTTGCCTTTTAGATTATCACTGGGGTGTCCCCTCGCTTTTTGGGTTCAGAACCATTTTGTCAGATCTGATCTGATGATCGCGTCGGCCAGGGTTCTCATTGGCCTATCACCTAGGACTTGGTGTGGCTTGAGGAAGTCTACCGTCTTCAGTGAGTATCTGTCTCTCAGGTCCCAGACCGGCTGGAGGCTGGCGGGCAGGCCATCACAACCGTTTACAATGTGGCGGACGTCTGGGGGCTGCCCACACTGGCAGAGGTCGTTACTCCATGTGTGTGCGCAGCACAGTGTGCGTATTCTGCAGATGATTGCAGAGTGTCTGCGCGGGAAAAGTGGCACGTGGTTTTGGCCACCCGGGAGGTGGACCCAGCCATTTTCTTCGCACAATGCACGGAGTCTCCTCTCTCTGAGAGTGTGGGCCGCTCTTTAATATCACGGCAAACTCGTGCTCTGGTTTTATAAGGGTCCCCGAAGTGCTGAAAACTCTGCAACTGTGACAGAGTTGTCTGGATTATGCACAGTCGAAGGAGTCGCAGTTTAAAAAACAAACAAAACAAAAAAATGCAATGTTTCCACGGGGCTTTTTGCTGAGATTGCAGATCTTTAAGCACGAAAGCACCTGTGTATGACTTATTGAGTTTACTAACCTAAAGTTATCTACACCGCACGAGAGAAAGGGGATTTGGTCTAGTGGTTAAGGCATCCGACTTCGGATCGTGAGCTGCCTGGTTCCAGTCCCTACTGGGCAGGAATAAGGTAGGATTTTTCGAGTCAAATTCATGTGCAGACTTGTTTACGGTGCCAGTCTAGCCTCGTGTACACACGCATGAACAATAATTATCAAGTGTGCAGGTTAAACATCCCATTTCAAACAGGAGGGGCCGAGGAATGGGAAACAGTTAACCAGCATGCACAACTACACTGACAGTGGTCCTTAGTATGCTGAGGTTGGTCAGTTACATGGAAGAGGAAGACGATGACTCATGGTCATGGTAGTGATGTAGGAAATGATTTACAACAAATTCTGAATGTACAATTCCTACAACTGCTAGTTCTAAAGGTCTTGTGCCCACAAAGCAATGACCACTTTTATCAAGTTTTTGTGAGTGTGTTGAGTCATTCTGGGAGGTTTTTTTTTTTAGAAACAGAGAGAGATTTCATCACCTGTAAAGTGTAATAAAAAGCAAATTTGTATAAAATTTTATTAGTAGTAATATAACTTCAGAGCTTTCCTGTCCACACCAAAAATTCTTTGTTCCGTTACAGGCCTTATGTATCCAAAAGAAATTGAACTGATGGGAGGGAGGGGGGTGCAGTTGAATCACTACAACTACAAGCACCAACATCGAGAATCCTGCAACTTTAAGCATAAAACAGACCACCACTTGTGATACATGATGCAGGTATGCAGTCTACAGACAAGCCAGGGCTCTACAGCATTGTCACATCTTGAAGCATAGGTTTGGACTTGGTCCTAAACCAGTCCCCACAATGCAACTGGAATCCCCGTATGTAACCTCCTACAATCAACGCATTTACACATCACCTATATTATACATATATGTACATATCATTTACATCACATACACATCATAAATATCACACATATATTTATGCCCCAGGTGAACCGCAATGCCGCAGCACACAAGTTAATTGAAAACAACCACGCATGCCCTCTCATTACTCCAGCAAGTCACACCCAGCCTTAGTAATTAATTACAAACTACAGTATATCCCACTTAGTGACTTACATTTACCAATATAATCTACCAGTGAATAATTACGTGGGTTGTAGCATTATTGCTTGATTGCCATAAAAGCGCCAAAGCTTAAGCATAGTCTAATCATCGTTACATGATAAACATATATATATTGATATCATGGAATTTTGACGCAAGTTACTATAGAGAATGGCTCATGAAGACACACTTTCTCTACTTTTCTGAGCTATTCTCAAAAGGGAGTAGTTGCGCAACAGTCCTTGAAGACTTTGATACATGTATGCCTAGATATGTGACAGTAATACCAACACTATCACAATGTACATGTATACATACATCATTAATGTGTGCGAGGTGTAAAGAGTCAGATGATTTAAAATGTTAATTCAGCTCTAGTTATTTTGGTGTGCAGTGTGCAAGTGAAGATTAGCGTTCTCATTTACAGTTCCTGAAAAAATAGTGTACAAGTTGAACTTATTGTAAAATTAAATCGTATGCCTGAGGCTGGAAAAACCTCCTCTGGAGAAAGGGTTTAAGCACCATGGACTTGATAAGCGCTTGAGCACTTTGACCAGATTACTGCAGAACTGGTGCTAAAGTGTTGTTACTTGTGCCATATGAATTACCTGGCTGGAGCATTCAAACATGTCATAAAAATATTATACTGGCTGTATTTTCTTATCAATATGCTACAGCAGTAATTTTGTTGAAGTTTATCTCAGCGTTACGCCACTACAGTTTTGGCCGGAGTCCAAAAGGACAATCACATACGTATGTATACATATACTGCACAGCAGTATAATACAGACGTGATAAGCCAGTGCATGTCTCTTCCTCTCTCTCACTGTGAGTGGTGTGTAAACAATATTATGCAAAACAGCCTGTCATACATTCCTAACGTTGAGAGAGAGAGGGTGTGTGTGTGTGTGTGTGTGTGTGTGTGTGTGTGTGTGTGTGTGTGTGTACATTTCACATGAACTACATGAGTCGCCCCTGACCTTTTCGCAAGGTCACTGAAAGAGGTATGACTAAAAGTAAACTTCAAATCAGGTATTGGGTGTGGCTGGTATACTTGAGGAAAGGCAAAGTTTGCACCAAAACAGATTTGTGGAACTTTCACCCCATCCAGGTGACCTTGCCCTCTCAGCAAGGTCATTCTAAAGTTGCACAAATGACTATGCAAAGCTTCACACACACACACACACACACACACACACACACACACACACACACACGTCAAAGCATACATCCCAATACTGGCAGTAGAAAAAGCGCATCTACATCAGCTGTACCATTTCTCAGTATGAGTATTAATATAGAAGAAAATGTCCACCATGACCTTGACCTTAACACTCCACTTCATCAAAACCTCAAAAAATTAAACAGTGATCAGCATTCAAAAAAAAAAAAGGGGGGGGGGGGGTAGGGGATTTAAAGAGATTTAAACTGTACAAGTACCAAAAAGTAAAAAATGATAGTAATATTCATAAAAATTAAAATAAAAGCAGATGGGGGGGGGGGTGTGCAAAGGGTTTAATATCCTTTTCCACCACATATGGGTGATATGAAAGATGGGGGCAACCAAATTTAAAAAAAAAAAAAAAAGGACAGCAGAAATATTTGGCCCCAGCGGGACATCAGGCTCACAACCTGAGCGCTAGAAGCCCGATGCTCTATTGCTCAAATATCCTAGCTCCCACGTAGGAAGTGGATGGGTGGTTAGGATAACGAAAGAAATTCAACAGACAAGCTGAACAAAAAAACAAAAAAAAATTTTAAATATATAATTTCAACAACAAGAGACAGTGGAAACGAAAATGCCAAGTGGAACGAAATAATCCTTCCATACACCCCGCACACAAAACAAAAAATTCTTTTTGAAAACATTTAACAGGACTATACAATTACACCAGAGGCAATTCACAGATTTGTTTTACATTTTCATTAGGACTTTGTACCTGAGTGAAACTCAATTGTCATGATCAGAGTATGACATTGCACACCAACCATAGCCTAACTTAAGCCGAAGGACTTTGTACCTGAAACTAAAGACGTGAAGTGTACACCACGGTGCTGAAACTGTTACTGTGTTGATTAATTTAAATTTTAATGGAGACATTTTGGTGAAAGGTCCCAAAGCCACCAAGGGCGTTTTGTTGATTATTTGTGTTTTGTTTTGCAGTTGTTGCATTTTTTTTGTTTTTTTTTTTTGCTGTAGTTGCTGCAATTGGTGTGTGTGTGTGTGTGTGTGTGTGTGTGTGTGTGTGTGTGTGTGTGTGTGTGTGTGTTGTTTTGTTTCATTTTTGTTTTTTGTTTGGTTTGGTCTGTGTGTTGTTGTTGTTGTGTGTTGTTTTTTTTTTTTTTTTTTTTTTTGGGGGGGGGGGTTGTTATTGTTGGTTTGTTTTGTTTGCATGGTTGTTTGTTTGTTGTTGGTTTTCTGTTGGTGGTGGTGGTGTTTTTTGGTTTTTGTTTTGTTTCTGTTTTTTGTTGGGGGTTTTTTTGGGGGGAGGGGGGGTTGGGGGGTGGGGGGTGGGGCCTTTTCTTTATAGAGGCAGGGGGTTGTCTGCTTTTGTGTGTGTGTGTGTGTGTGTGTGTGTGTGTGTGTGTGTGTGTGTGTGTGTGTGTGTGTGTGTGTGTGTGTCTGTCTGTCTTCAGGTGCACATCAATTTCAAGAGTTAGTAAAGTCAGTAGGTGAAAGGCCTGCATTAAAAAGCTTCAGCAGAATCAAAAGGCAAAGAAAAAAGAGATTTAAAAAAATATATATATATCTGCTGAAAAGCAGGCCAATAAAGTGAATGTTTGTACAGAAAACGAACCAATGCGACTGGCGTCTAGGTTGTCCGTTTGGCTTGACAACCACTGGGGTGAAGAGCGAACTGTTCGAAGTGCATCTGGGTTCCTAGTAGTAGGAGCATTGCCAGCAACACCTAATGGTAGGCAACACACAGATGGTCACATCCCATAATAATAATAATTTTTCTTTCCCAGTATTTAGTGAAGATGGCTGTACTGTATGACTATGAGTGTTCTTTGTCCTGGTATTTGGTGAACGTCCTATGAATGATTTTGTATGTTTGTTTGGTGTTTTTTTTTCTTCCTGATTCAGGGCTTAAAATGGTGAATGATCCGAAAGGACAAGTGTGTAGAATTCACTGACGAAGTGTCAAAGACACAAGCACATCTGCAAAGGGAGTGTCAGGGGGGATGCTCCCTCAGAAAATTTCTTTAAAAAATTGAGTACAATCAGTGCCATCTGATCCATTTTGGCTTGATTTTAAGCGCTTCTGAGGAGAACAAACTTTTTTTTTCTTCTTTTTTTTTCTTTCTTTTTTTTTTCTTTCTTTTTTTTTTTTTTTTTGGGGGGGGGGGGGGGGGATTTTTAGAAGTAGACTAAAATTTGTGCAATCTGGTCCATTCTGGCATGTATTATTTTAAGTGCTTCAGAGGAAATGCACATTTTCTGGGAGGTGATAATTTTTAGCCGAAGTCAAGAGGTGGAAGATTTTAAGCCCTGACTAAATTATGTTTTACAAAGGGTCAGATATATATAGTAACCCATTCTCACTAGTGGAGGCACTGACCAAAATGTGACCAGATGCTTGCAATACTTGGCTGGTTATCATTCATATATGTTGCTGGGTTTTATTTTGTGTGTGTGTGGAATTTGTAGAATATGTCGCTGAATGGTTTTGAAAAACAAAATTAGCGCAACAAACACAAAATGTAAATACTAAATAACAAAATCTACAATACAACGATTATGACAAAATACGCAAAATGGAAATAATAAAAACTACAATACGACGAGTATGACAAAATACGCAAAATGGAAATAATAAAAACTACAATACGACGAGTATGACAAAATACGCAAAATGGAAATAATAAAAACTACAATACGACGAGTATGACAAAATACGCAAAATGGAAATAATAAAAACTACAATACGACGAGTATGACAAATGCAAAATGGAAATAATAAAAACTACAATACTACTATTACTGCTACTAATATCAGGGTCCATACAGGTTCACCGTCTCAAAAATTCATGACTTTTCCATGACTTTTCCATGCCAACTCTCCTGTTTTCCATGACAACTTCCTCGCCCTCTTTCACACTAACACACGCGAGGGTAGAATATCTGAGCTTATCCAAGTTATCGCAGTCAGCAAGACCAATAGTTCAGAGTTAGCCATTAGCCTTATGGGAAGGCAGTTTGTTGGTATTTTTGGCGAACAGTCCAGTGAGTAATCACCAAGCTGACTGTCTCACTGGCTGGCTGAAATTGGCTTCCACAAAATTCTGAAATTCCATGACTTTTCATGACTCTAGAGAGAATTTCATAACTTTTCCAGGCCTGGAAAAGCTATTTTCAAATTCCATGACTTCTCCAGGATTCCATGACCTGTATGGACCCTGTAATATATAGTCACAATAATGATAAGAAGGACACATGCAATACAAATACACAAGAAATAACAAAAGTGATCGCAATGGTGACGATAACAAAAATGATGAAGATGATGATGAAAACGTTCAGCTGTGGATATGCTTTGGAAATGTTCAGCCCACAAAATTTGAAAAATAAATGCAATTCTAAATTCCGAAACTTAAATAGCTGAGCTGACCCGTCGCACCATGTGATCATAATGTGTTTATGTCCAGTGTGTGAGAGAATGCCTGTGATTCACGTGACCATGCGTGTTGGGTTCAGTTTGCGGCGCTTTGAGCCGATTCATGAAATTGGGTAAAGCGCCTATACAATACTCATTATTTTTTTTATTTTTTTAAAATAAGAACTACACCATCCATTCGCTGGTAGACTGAAACTGGTAACGGAATCTGAACGATAAATGATTAACCTTTGTCTTGTTGAGAACAGAATATTTGTCTACCTGTATGGCTTTTTCTGCATAAGACAAAAGGATTCCGCAGGACCAGGGTTAACAATTAACTTGTTCAGCACGATCTCCGTGGAAGTTTAAAAAACAACACACACAAAAAAAAAACAAAACACAAAGCCTGAAATGGCATGTAGTTAGGTGACCAGGTATCAGGTTAGCGCTCAAACCACAGCTGACTCTGACTTCAGAGTTAGAGTGCACGCCATTCCGCATAACTCAGCAGTCCAGTCCACTACTAGTACAATAATATGACCTTACAAGGTCAACACCAAAACATGTCCTTACTAGACTATATGTGTACACCTCTTTTAACACCCATATTATAATATCCATAAATCTTATCAACACATCTATAATGTACTGGCATGTTGGTGTGTGTAGTGGGCAAACCTGGATGTCCCGTGCAGAGTACCGGTAGGTGCACTACTGAGAACACAGCAAGCTAAATTTATCTAAACAAGCAGAAGTATTATTAAAATCTCTATGTTCACTGTGAGTTCTGAGAGGGGGAAAACTGCCCTCACAATGCTCTAAGGTTGCTGGCCAAATGTATAGATCTAGACGTTCCTTCTGGCCATTGGGACCATTTTCGTGACTTTGCTGCTTCTAATAGTACTGGTACGGAAATATGATTTTCTTCGGCCTAACACACGGCAATTGACAAAGTTGCTATAAATAGTGCCAATCAGCGCTGTCTAGCTGATTGTCAGCCCACCAAAATTAATAACCTCATTTGATCTTCACAAGGTACAATTCTACATAAGCAGAACAACATACACGCCAACCAGTTACCACAATGGTTTCACATGCTCTACTGTGATGGCTATATGTATATATTCCTCTTACACATAAGGTTGCAGACGACACCCTAGAAATGCTTTAAAATTCACCCCCCCCCCCCCAAAAAAAAAATCACAAAAATCAGGCAGCCATAGACTCATGTGTAGAGTAAATTTCAACAAATTCCAATATTCCGTTTTTTTGGCAATGTTGGCAGCGACCACATACCCCCTCATTCCACTGTCGTCTGCTGGCTCCTGTGCCAGCCACGCATGAATACAAATTTATAGTCCACAAGCCAGCCTCATTTTTCCCTAATTTTACTATTACCTGGCATGAAACTTGTTTACAAAGCCAACAAAAAGCACCATATTGCCATATTTTACTCTGCGCACAAATTTTAATAAGGGCTACTATATTTAGCGGCGTTGTTATTACATGACCCGGCAGCTATTACTGCTCTGTAACCGATGCAACTGACTGATTCTGATGCACGGATTAAGTGCATTTTGTAAAAAGTGTCCCACAGCATTGTTCCAATTGTAAGTTCCATGCCAGACACAAATGAATTGAGGCTTTAGGGAATGCATCCTTCCAACCCCCTACATAAAAATAAAATAAAATATTGGCAGGAAACTTATCACACGATCTCTCTTTGAATTAAATGCAGGTGTATAGGACAGAAACTCGCGAAGAGGGGAAGAGCAGGCTGAAGGAGGGGTGGGGGAGGGGGCAGGAGGAATTGGCTGGAGTCTAGTGACAACGGAAGCGCGCGGGGGCATCCCGTGTGGCTGGGTAATGATACAGCAGGTTACCGTTTTCAGATGACTTAACATTTCTTCCCCGTTTTACCTGCCCCAGAACACCGCCAGCTGCACAAATTCACAGCCATCTTATTCAAGCTAGGGACGGCTTTTCCCGTTTCCTCCATACCTACCCAAGGCAATCCCATTCATACATATTCCACGTCATGCCCCATGCCTCTGCTGCATCATCTCATGGTAAATACAATAACAGACGCAAGCGCTTCTTGTCTCTAGTCTAGAGCGGCTCATTCCTGCCTATTTCAGTCTGCGATTGTATGGTACCTGCCTAAACAGATGAGTTTTCAAAACTCTGCAAAACTGACAAACGTTACAGGTCATCAGTGGCGCTGCATCTGAAAGCTATGCACACACACAAACACGCGTGCGCACCCATGCAAGCATGTCCACACACACACACACACACACACACACACACACACACACACAGTAATTGTACCTGCCTAAACAGATGAGATGCAAAATCCTGTAAAAGCTGACAAATGCTACTGAACATCAGTGGCACTGCATCTAGAAACTTTGCACTCGTGCACGCACACACACACACACACACACACACACACACACACAACACACACACAGAAAAACTGCACTAAAATTCATGGTAGTCTGGGCATATTGTTCCATATTAATAACAGCAGACAGACAGACAAAAGTTGATGGATGAAGATGGCCATAAAATAGACTCATTTTGTTACACTCCAGTCAAAAATGTACTGACGCTCATGCACTTCACTTCAGTAACTATGACGTAAGGTTGAGCGTGCATCCACCCCCCCCCCCCCAAAAAAAAAAGTTCCGATTTTTTGTAAGGGAAAAGAGGAGAGAGTTAAAAAAAAATGTGTTAAATGTACTCCTAAATTAAATGTAAACAAAAAAGAGGTAACCTACGTGCAAAAAAGAAAGAAAAAAAAAAAAGGTGGCGTAAACTATAGTAGAACCAGAACATAACCCAGACAAAACCACCACACCTGCTGCTTTCATCGGCACACTAATTTCGGCGCTGCCCATAATTTCCTGGTTCACACTTTGCTGCCGCTAAGCCACGCATCAATCTCGTCTGCCTCTGACACATGGTTTGTGTCAGAAATTTTACACATGTATACATACATGTACGTAAACTCGTACAGAAGTTTGCATAAACCAGACGTACAATACAAGTAAAAACAAATTACACAGAAGTTCTCACAAACCTACAGCCGGACCTGATTATTTACAAAAATTTG
Source organism: Batillaria attramentaria (assembly GCA_018292915.2). Classification (NCBI taxonomy): domain Eukaryota; kingdom Metazoa; phylum Mollusca; class Gastropoda; family Batillariidae; genus Batillaria; species Batillaria attramentaria. The sequence continues at coordinate 95,615 of JACVVK020000697.1, read as the reverse complement.
GACAAGGTGGTATTTGACTTGAGGTTAGCAAATGGTGCATGAGTCAAATGAATTTTTTTTTTTTTTAATCTGACACCAAAAAAGAAGTGACAGCCTACTCTAGCATGTCACAATGTGCAGTATAAAAATAAACTGGTGAGTAATAATAATAACAATGAGTATTGTATAGGTGCTTTACCCAATTTCATGAATCAGCTCAAAGCGCTGCGAACTGAACCCAACACGCACGCTCACGTGAATCACAGGCATTCTCTCACACACTGGACATAAACACATTACAATCACGTGGTGCAAAGGGTCAGTTCAGCTATTTAAATTTCGGATTTTAGAATTGCATAAATTATTTTTCAAGTTTTGTGGGCTGAACATAAATTTCCAAAGCAGAGGGGGGAGGAAGCCGGAGTACCCGGAGAGAACCCCAGACGATCGACCCGAATGAACGGTGCCAAATACGAGAAGGAAAAATTCTTTGCTCCGAGTGGTACTCGAACCCCTAACCTCTCTCACTGAAAACAAGTCTCTTAACCACTAGACCACCGACCGCCCCGACTCTGATGAGTAATGAGTGCCTGATACCTAACTCTATACATTCCAAATCCATCCAACCCAAACGTGTCAAACTACACGCCAAATACGAAATAGCCCAAGGTGTCGACTGACCTAAAGGCTCTTACTATCTTCCTGTCTCTGATAAATCTCCTGCAACATATCCTAAACTTCCTTTTTCCCGATCACCCGGCCATCGCTCCATCCCTCCCCCCCCTTTTCCCCCTCCACCCCTCTGGCTTCTATCCGCCCCCCCCCCCCCCCACACACACACACACACACACCAGACGGTCAGCCGGACAAATTCAAATTTCGCTGCACACGGGACGCGCCTTGGCATACTGAATGGGTATCACTATGATAACGACCGTTTGACGGATGAGCTAAGTATAATACTCCCGCCCCAACTGATCCCAGTCGCCAGCGTCCGCCCCGGTGTAGGTCACTCTCTGCACTGCCCATTAGGCCCCCCGGTCCCCGAGGCCACCTGTGACTTCTACATAATGAAGGTACCGTGAGGCCTGTTACACCACGCCGATCACCACCGTGATACTGTGTCAGTATGTGATTAGGGCTGAAATGTCAGACGCCGGAGTCACAAAGCCAGTGCTCAATAAAGTTGCACAACACTGAAGCTCAAGTTGCTGACTTTGTAGTTAAGCTGGCTTGTGTTTGTGAGTCGGAGTTCGCTACGGCAACCGGCAGCAAGCATTACAATACTAAATTACATCACAATTTAAACCATTTGATACTGTTTTCATGAAGTTTTTTATCACATGAAATATTAAAATCATACTGTCTAACTGGCTTTGTAGCTCTTCAAAGTAAAAAAATAAGGAATGCCCCAAAACAAACTGCTTTACCCAAAATGAAGAACCACTTCAACAAACAAAACAGTTTTAAAATGTGTACAGACACTCTGTTGTAAAGAGTAAAGCATCCCAGTTTGGGGACTTTGGGCAAAGATGGGTTAATCACACTACTGACATGACTAACTACTGAAATTACTACTACTGCTACTACCACACTACTACTACTAATAATTATTACAATATAACACATTAGTTTTTTGTGTGTACTTAACAAATCTGCCAGTCAGTGGCCATCTTGGCACTCATTTTCATCAGAAACATGAGCAACAAATCTGCAATCAGTGCACACACCAATAAAAACTAAAATGCTTCAGGTTTGACTCGCTGGATATGACCGTCAAACTAAAATGCTTCAGGTTTGACTCGCTGGATATGACCGTCAAACTAAAATGCTTCAGGTTTGACTCGCTGGATATGACTGTCACACTCAGCTTCACACACACACACACACACACACACACACACACACACACCTTACGCCTGTGTACAGCACCTCAGATAAGGTACCTCTGTCCCAATGTTCCCCATGGAGGTCAATACTGTACTGCTGATGGGGACTACAGCCGGTATGAGAGCTGTCACCGTAGACTATTTTTTTTCTCTACCAGACACTGATGAAGTCCCGACCTGACAGCCTACTTCTGAAACCGGAATGGCTTTGGGGAGGGGGAAGGGGCAGGGGTGGCGATGGGGTGAGAAAGGTGGGGTGCCTAACAAGGAAAAATAGTAGTTGCCGCTGGGGAGACTGCGGAAAAATACTAGGAAAGGGGGAAGGAGGTATGAAAGGAAAAATAAAAGTGCTCGGACTGCGCTCCAGAAACACCGGACATTAATTTTGTCTTGTTTCAGTTAGGTGGCTGATTTTTTTTTTCTTGGACAGCTTCACCGGAAAAATTAATAATAATGATGATGACATATCATACAATTGTTACCATTACTTCATCCATTAGCAGATCACATGCAATGGTGACCTTTTCAAACACAAAACTGAGATGTCTGAGAAGTGAGATACTTATCTGTACATGTATATATATAGTTTGTGTGTGTGTGTGTTGGTGTGTGTGTGTGTGTGTGCACGCGCGTGCATCACTGATTGTGTGCATGTGCCTGTCTGCGCATGCGTGCATGTGTGTGTGCGTGCGTGCGTGTGTGCGTGCGTGCGTGTGCGGCGTGCGTTGCGTTGCGTGTGCTTGTGTGTGTGTGTGTGTGTGTGTGTGTGTGTGTGTGCGTGTGTGTGCGTGCGTGCGCGCGCAACCTTTTCCACTTACTGGGTCAGGTATGGTCAGCTTCATCTACTCTAAGGACATAATCCCAACACAGCATCCCCCACCCCCACCCCCTTCCCCCATAATCCCTGAGCGTGACCACCCACACGCCCCCAGTTGTCTGTGGCCGGAGCCCATAAAATCAAAATTACAGCTCCCTGTGAAGTGTGATCAGCGCCAGGCTATGTCGCAAGCCGACACAGTGGCTCTACTCCAATCCACTGGTGAGGAGGGCACTAAACCTAACGTGGTAAGGTTTATGGTCTACGGCAAGTCCTGGCTTTAAAACTGCTTTGCCAGGAACATTTTACTGGCGTTGTGTTGTTAGTTGTACATGTGTATGTATGTATCTAGGTCTGTTCGGTAATTCTTTTCCACCGAATGGACAGCAAACGACGTGTTAGGTTGTAGCGTTACGGAGAAAAGAGGGGTGGGGTGCGCTAATCTTGGGTGTGTATGTGTGTGTGTGAAAGACAGAGAGAGAGAGAGACAGACAGACAGACAGACAGCGACAGACAGAGTGAGTATGTACATGTATGTATGTGTGTGTGTGTGTGTGTGTGTGTGTGTGTGTGTGTGTGAAAGAGTGTGCCGGTGTGGTCAGAGAGAGTGTGTGTGTGTACACGTGTGTGTGAGAGAGAGAGACAGACAGACAGACAGACAGAGTGTGTGTGTGTGTGTGTGTGTGTGTGTGTGTGTGTGTGTGTCTAGTACACGTGGTTGTGGTGTGTGTGTGTGTGTGTGTGTTGTGTTGTGTGTGGTGTGTGTGTGTGTGTGTGTGTGTGAGAGAGAGAGAGAGAGACAGACAGACAGAGAGTGTGTGTGTGTGTGTGTGTGTGAAAGAGTGTGCCGGTGTAGTCAGTGTGTGCTTGTGTGGGAGGGAGGGAGGGGGGAGGGGAGGGGCGCGAGGGGGTCCCAAAGACTTTTCCTTGCGGAGGTGAGGTGGTGTGGTGCCATTTGTTTGTCTGAACTAATCTTGTAACTGGTGATTCACCACACACACCACCACCACCACCACCACCACCAACCTTCACAACAACATAAACTTGCAGTTGCAATGTCTCTCCCTCGCTGCGTAATCTTCTAAAAATAGACTCTAGACAAGAGTGACAGAATCAGATCCACACAACTGCACAATGTCTACAATACCTACTGACCATGGAAACCTCTGTGACTCAAGAATAGCGTTACGGCCTTGCTCCACAAACTGTTAGCGAGTTCCGTGAAGTGAAACTGTGCGCGAAGCTAATGTTCCCGTCACAGGCGGAACCAAACGGGGTGCCTCCCTCCTCCCTGAAAATGAATGGCTCTATCCATTTCTCGGAAAGCTGACACGACTTCTGTAGATTCCAGAGGACCGCTAGTGCTGGTACGCTGTGCCTTTCTGCCACTTGTGCCACTGTGTTCAACACTGAAGCGGCTACTGGCTGTATTGTCAGTCAACACGGGAGTTACTGTGTGTCAACACTGCTAGTCGTTTTTCCTGTGCCACTCGGGGGTTTGATTCAAACAATTTTGACGATTGCTCTTGGGTAAAAGTGTAAGTTTGAAATATGGCTGTCAAAACTGCACATATATATAAAAATATATATCTGTACAAATGTCTTTCAAGTTTCTGGCTGATAAATTATAATTAATAATTCTTTATCATCCCCAATAAAAAAAAAGTTTTTCAAGTTTCTGTCATTTGACATCAAACAGGGTGGGTGGGTGTTTGGGACTTTAACGTCCTTTTCCACCACGTACGCGGCCAGCACAATATGTGGCCCCAGCGGGGATCGACCTCACGACCCGAGCATTGGAGGTCCAACGCTCTTACCATTCGGCCACCCCGGCTCCCCTTTGACATCAAACAGAATGCAACTTGAAGCAATACTAAAATGTTAAGACGTTTCCATTGTCAGTGTGTACCGTAAACATTGTGCAGTTATGCTGAGCTTTGAAATGGTATTGGTAGGATTTACTGTTTCAGTGATCGAGTGGCAAAGCAGTATACTATGGGAGGGAACTTTGTTTCTTTTAATTCATGTGTGCTATTTGGTGCAGTTTGGCATGATTTGACATGCTTCAGAGGAGGAAACACTTTTTTTCCGGAGGTGGGGGGGGGGGGGAATTTTAGAATAAGACTGAAATCTGTACTATCTGGTGCATTTTATTTTTACGCAGGAGGAAACACACTTGTTATCTGGATGACTGGAAAATATCTAGCCAAAGGTGGAAAGGATTTTAGGCCCTCAGTGTTTAAACATACATACATGTGTATGTATGTGAAAACTCCTAGTCATCTGACTAACCTCTGCTAGCGTACAGCATGTTGCATATAAATATATATATTAATGATGTATTGTCAGTGGAAAATTTGGGGATGGAAAAACCAGTCTAACTCTCTCTGCTTCCACTTCCAGCAGGACGCATGCACCTAGCCTCCAAGGTACACAGCCTACATACAGAGCCGCTCCATCTTCAACCCTTTTTTCCCCTCCCTCCTTGTGACACTTGTAAACAACCGGCTGACACTAAGTAACAAAGAAGAGCCAACTACTGGCCTGGGAAAGCGTAGACTGTAGCCTACAAGTACTACACTACAATACCGCAGTGATACAAAACCTGTTTACAGTGTGAAAGTTGACAGTGAACACTGCTTCTGCATTATCAACCTGCTGTAAGTTGCTTGGATGGTTGAACTGAATTGAATTGAAAATACTTTATTCATCCCTGAAACTGAGTGAAAGGGACATTGCTTTAAGTTTAGTCCAAAATACACTATACCACATAAGAAACATGACATAAAAACATAAGACCCACAAGACCTGGCAAACTTAAGAATTAATAACAAAAAATCGACTAATATCTAACCTCTCTCTCTCTCTCACACACACACACACACACACACACACACATGTACACACACATGTCTACACACACACACACACACTTATCACAGGGGGAATCTGAAATGAATTGATATCGTTTAAAAAGATGAGGAGGGGGTTAACATCCTTTTCCACCACGAGGTCATGGTACTGTACCAACAACAGGGACAGGAGCAAAAACCCTGCGCACATCACATTTTTCACTCACATCGAATCAGTCTAGGTTCAAAATTCATGATGCAAGTATTTACAGTCCACTTAAGCTCTCCTGACTACACCCTGTTTTTTTGTAAGAAAATCGCCACTGATTATATCCTACACAGACAGTCGGAAAATACCCCCCCCCCTCCCCCCAAGTCAATGTACCAGGCAGCTAAGTAGTACAATGTCGAGAAATTCAAAATGCAGCCGTGGACCCGTAAGACGTTTGTGAATAACGCAACACCAACACAACTGTAATCACTGCCAGCTGGAACTGGAAGCACACAGCCTGATCAACCCAGCAGCTGATACAGCGAGCCGACCCTTCTCTCACACATTACACTTCCAAAAAGCCATGCGCTGATCTCTGGCATTTCACTAGTGTGCAATTTTAACCGTCGCGAGCCACCCCCAACGGCTTGTTGGCGCTAACAAACAGAGGAAGCATGCATATAGTCAGAAAAGAAAAACCAGGGTGGGGGGAATTCCAGAAAAAACAAGAGATGCTGGAGGCAGCCAAAACCAAAACTGGTTGCCCTTCGGTTCAGGAGAGGTAGGTAAGACTTAAGAGAAGTACAGAGACAGCCTGCGCTAAAATTTGAACAATGTCATGGGCATCTCTGGGTGTGGGATGGGAAGGGGGCGCTGGAGCTGTGTGTGCAAGTTGCCTTCAGAACTTACCAAAGCAGCTGCGGTTCCAGAAAGTGGCAGACTCCATTCCCAGATTTTCTGGTAACTCTTATTACATGTGTCTCATAGTCATAACCTTACTTAGTAAGAGTTTATGTGGTGTATAGTTTTAGTACTTTTACACACTTCGAGCTGAGTTTCATAGTCATTACATGTATGAGTCCAATGTTGTGACTGAATGGCCTTTAAATTCATAATCTGTTGTGAACAGTGAAGTACGAACTGATGCCTTCCCATTCCCAAACTGAATACAGTGGTACGCATTACAAAGTCCTCCAACAAAATATAAACAAAACTGAATAACTTTTACAAAATTAATCCACATATTACATAACAGCAAACTTTTTTTTTAAAACCCTGACAAAATATATTTTCAAAAATATAATATAAAAAGTTAAAACTGAAGTTGAAACTAAATATCATACATGTAGTACCTCGTTCTCTCTCGAATGACATGCAGACAAAACCTTCAGACATCTCACTTCCACAAAAACAAAAGAACTTAGTCAGCAGCCTTCTGATCATATGGGCACTGATTACCAAATACCCCTGGACGACCAAGGTCCCCTCATAACGGCACTATCGGCAGCACAGATCTCCACATCAGCAGATGCTTCCACCCCTGGTCTCCCACTGCCATGCTCTGACCAGTGTCGGCTGCGGTATGCATAATCCTCATTACGGTGACTACACATCTATTTATTGCCGGTGAGTAAGGCCATCGCCTTCCCTCCCCCCAGCCACGTGTCCCCTCCCCTCCCCTATTTCCCTCTAACTAGTCAGAGACACATCCATACTGACAGTCATTGATCCTGGGGGCGCCCCAGCCCGCACATCGTCTCATACAGCATTACCGCTGAGCGAGTGGGGGCACACAATGACGGCACATTCTACGTTTCCTGGAAGCGAACTTGTAGCCTCATGCTGCTGCCATTAGTCATTACTGACGCTGCTGAACTGATTTCAGTGATTTACCGGCTAACCACAAATTTCAGCCGTACCTCTAACTTTCACTTATCGGTTTAACTTTTCACGATGATAATTCGGGTCTGAATGCAGTGACGAGCAGATCTATACGTTGAAATATGAAAATAATTGCTGAGTTTTATTGTTGTTGGGTTTCCGTGTGTTTGCACAATGCACAAACTTGACAAAGGAAACAATTTTCCCATCTGTGCTGGTGCGAGTGTACGCAAACGCCGATGATGTTGTTACAGATGACTCTTTCCCGGAGGAGCGTCACCAAAAGCTTTTCCCGAAACCCAGTAGACACAAAATGCCACGACAAAACTGACACAAAAAAATACTGCCGCAACGATGAGGACAAAAAAAGTTGCCACAACCACGACCAACATCCTAGTCATGAATGAAAGTGTGCAGGTAGACTGGCATTGTCTGCTGATCACACTCCCAGCTGTCAGCAACACTACATGTATTGATCAGCCTCTCACTGATTGCGTGGATGGTATTTCTGGAACTTCAGAAAGACCTGGATGCAAGTCTTATTATGGTAACTGATGCAAGCGCTGATATTGTTGTATGCTTATCCACACACATGAGCAGCCAGGCAGGGAATAGTTGTTTTTGGCACTGTGTGTGTGTGTGTGTGTGTGTGTGTGGTGCAAGTAAATGGATGAAAGGAAGCTGAGAGGGGAACTGTGTGTGTTCAGACAGCCGTGTGATGTGTATACTTACACAATTATCTCACAATTATCCAAAATATTGTGTGTGAGTGCGCGCGCGCACGTGTGTGTGTGTGTGTGTGCAAGTAAATGGATGGAAGGAAGCTGAGAGGGGAACTGTGTGTGTTCAGACACTGAGACAGCCGTGTGATGTGTATGTATACTTATACAATTATCTCACAATTATCCAAAATATTGTGTGTGAGTGCGCGCGCGCGTGTGTCTGTGTCTGTGTGTGTGTGTGTGCAGACATGCACGCATACATGTATGTGTGTGAGGAGGTGTACTGAATTAACACAACATTGTCCTACACCCACAGGTCAGTCTGAGACTAGTAAGAGAAAAGTGTGTGTGCGTGTGCACACATAGTGTACATGATGTGTGTAAGGAGGATCACAAAATTATCCTAGTTCCAACACCCACAAGTCAGTCTGAGCAAAAATACACATCTCACTGTGTGCGTCACTGTTTCACTGTAAGTTACTGTTTCAGTGTGTGTGTGTGTGTGTGTGTGAGTGTGTGTGTACACATGCATGTACACATGTGTGTAAGCAGGTGTACAAAATGATCACAAAATTATCCTAGTTCCTACACCCACAAGTCAGTCTGAGAGAAAAATGTGTTTGTGTATGCACGCATCACATTCAGTGTATGATGTGTGTGAGTAGGTGTACTGAAAGATTTCATGACACAAAATTATCCTACAACCACAAGTCAACCTGAGTGAAAAATGTATATGTTACGCCTAATACATGTAATTGCCTATTTCATGAAATCGGCAAAATTTTGGTAGGTATGTACTAAATGAGTTTTATTGCTGTTGGGTTTTCATACGTTTCTGATACATAAAAATTGCTTCAAGCGCAACGCACAAACTTATCCTAGTTCTTACACCAATAAGTCACTTTGAGAGAAAAGTGTGTGCACACGTGCATACAGTGCATGTGTGCGACTGCGAGTTGGTGTACTGAAGGATCACACAAAATTATCCTACACCAGCATGTCACCCTGAGTGCAAAATGTGTGTGTGTACACCATGTATGTATGTCACTCTGTGTGTGTGTGTGTGTGTGTGTGTGTGTGTGTGTGTGTGTGTGTGTGTGTGTGATTGTGAATGTGTCTGCTGTAAGATACACAGACATCATATGACTACAACTCTGTACAAGCGATTGTCAGAGAAGTGTGTGTGTGTGTGTGTGTGTGTGTGTGTGTGTGTGTGTGTGTGTGTGTGTGTGATTGTGAATGTGTCTGCTGTAAGATACACCGACATCATATATGACTACAACTCTGTACAAGCGATTGTCAGAGAAGTGTGTGTGTGTGTGTGTGTGTGTGTGTGTGTGTGTGTGTGTGTGTGTGTGTGTGTGTGTGTGTGTGATTTGTTAGTCCAGCCACTACACCACAACTCAAACAATCACAAACAGTCAGGCCGAGAACTTTGTGGTTGCTACAGACAGTGGTAAACTCTTCGCACACAGTATCAATAGAAGTGCTGTACCACTTCACTCCAGTCAGTCCGGATGTATGAAGTTCATGTGCACTTGACTAAGAACAAAGACGAGATCGCATTAGAGGATCCCAACAACTGACAGGATACTATCACCAGTAACTAAGCATTGTGATTATCGGTATCACTATCAGTCCAATAAGGAAAATACAATTCACCTTCAGCAAACACACACAGAATGCAGCTAATGGGTTACAGCATGGACTAAACGGTTGCCTTTGGTTTCTAATAGTTAATCTGTGACAGTTAAACTTAAAGTCTCTATAAATACCAGGGTTGCACATTTTCCACAGCTTCTGCAGGACAAAGTGTCCTGGAAACAGCAAAGTGATAGCACACAGTGTCCTGGCCAATTAGTGGGAATAAAAAATTTTATAGGACAAATGTCCGCTTGAGGTGGGGAAAATAGGACATTTGAAATTTTTATAGGTCAATGTCCTGGGACCGACTTACATGTGCAACCCTGAAATACTTATAATATTATATTCCGAACAAGTTCTGAGGGGAAAAACTACCGCTTACAAAGCCCTACGACTGTTTGCCAAATGGATAGATGTTCCTTTCGGCCATTGCGACCATTTCCTGACTCTGCAGCTTCTATTACTGGTAGTTGAGAAATATGACTTTCTTTAGCCTAACGCTTCCGTACCTGTACTATGACCAAGTCTATAAAAATAGCCGCAAATCAGCACTGTCTAGTTGGTCGTCAGTCTGCAAGCAAATCACGTTGTCTACTCAGTGCACAATATGCTTCTGCACGGATATAATGCCTGCCCTAGTCACTACAACAGTTTTGGATGCTATACTGGGTCGCAAATGACCGATTCTGCTGCACGGGTTAACTTTAAGCGCATTCGATACAAGTTTTCCACAGCTTTGTTGTAACTTGTATGCCCGACAAACATATTGAGACTTTAAACTAACAGGACTTCAGTATAATGCATGCAACAAAATTTTCGCTGTAGACTTACTCATCCATTTAGTAACTGGCCCCAGCTTAATAGTACTATTGCTACCAGCACCATTACAAGGTTTTATAAAGTGTGAACTCCAGTTTGCAACACTTACAAAGTTACACCTGTGACTGCACATGTGCACTCCAAATCGTCTGTCTTAGAGACTAGTAGAGTTCCGAATGCAACACACTGATGTTTGATGGCAGTGCAAATGAGAGGAACTCAGTTATACGGAGCTACAAGTTCGAACGTCGTACAGTACATGACACTATCAGTATCACCGGCTAATGACTTCTGGCATTGATAAGCCGAACACAAGCCCGTCTGTGCATACATGTATTTGTGCACATGTGTGCATAGGTGTGATGCTAAACTGGTAAACACCACCAGAACAGCTCAGAATGATCTGTGACTGTCAGCCTAAAAATCTTGAAATTAGATCCTTTAAATTTTAAAACATTGCAGAAGGCCTGTCCTGTGTGTGACTCAACACTGAACAGCAGTGCTCTCAAAATCAAACATTTCATGTCAATCAGAAAATAACAAACAGGAGCTGTATGCCAAAACATTGAAAAATTGCACAGAAAGCATGGTAAGCAGGAAGATCGCAAATCGCAATACTATTTCAGGGATGGATTTACTCAAATATGCCAATGAGACATTGTCTCCTTGACCAGTCATTTTTATGAGACATTTTCATTTTCTATGAGACAACCAAGTTCACCCGCATCACTCTGTCACATGTCTGTGCCGAGAGCCTGTTCCTAAGTGCAGTGACGTTCAGGTTCTGAACGGAAAAGGACCTCTCGATCGCAGAACTGAGAAAACTGATAACGCGCCAATATTTTTTGCAACTCTTTCGAACGAGAGTTCCTGGCAGCGCGCGCGGCGAGCGGGATAAGTAAGCCTCATCACTAAAATTAGTTTAGTGTAACAGACTCGATGACTGACACGGACAGCGCATCTCTGCTTCGCGTTGTCAAGTGCGCTTGTGATGTCATGTTCGTGCGACATATGACGCATTTTGCGAAATTTCTCTGCAACATTTTATCAAAATATGAGACATAGTCGCACGGCGCGCGAGAAAATTGATCCCTGCTATTTAAGTATAAATGTACACCGTGCAAGGTTCAAAATTACCCACTGCCAAAATGCAAAAGCTCAGTTTTCTTAGTCCGGGCACTCTACTATAAATTTTGGCTATGCCAAATCTGACTTCAGTTTACAGCTTCAAGAGTTTGACACTGTTACATTTACAGTGGGGAACTTGCTCAGGAGAACATGTAAGTGTGATACTGTGTAGACTGTATGTTTCCCTTTTCACTCATGAACAGGAAAGTTCATACACTTGCATGCGTGTGTGTGTGTGTGTGTGTGTGTGTAACCATTTTACCAGTAGGCAGATTTGGTACTAGTTACCAAAGCTGTCAACAAGGAAGTTCTTGACCAGCCACTCACCGCACCCCTCCCCCCCCCCCTCCAACACCCCCCTCCTCCCCCTTTGATAAACACTGCCGGAGTCGGCCCATGAAAAGCAGTGCACCTATGCCTTGTTACCGACGTGTCATCAAGAGTTAGACATGTTTTCATGCCACATGCCACGGTTAAACCTGCCGGTTGCCAACGCCTGATCGCCGAGAGCTGCAAACTTTCACTGGCCACAGCGAGGGAGTGACTAACCATCCCATTTCCAATCATTACGAATCCATCATGTTTCGCCGCATCTGTCAACCTGACCCACAGGATCACGAGTCCGAACCAGTATGTTGCGGACAAAAATACAGTCCACTGTCCAAAACAAAGATTTCGCAACACCTAAAACAAAAAATAATGTACACTTTTCGCACAATCAGACGTCCTGGGTGCACGTAACAAGACAACAATGGCAAGTTCCACGACCTCAGAAATTTTGGCCGAATGGTGTGCTCCTCTGAAAATGCGATCGGTCATCGTGACAAAATTTCAACGCAGGTGCTTTTGCAAGAGTAGAAAGAAGAACAACTTACCCGAGTGCTCGGTGAAGATATTTCCCTGAGATACTCGCGGTTCTTTTGTTTTTCCTTTGCCTTTGCTGGAACTTGGCTTGGTTTGCTGGGCACCCATTTCTTCTCAGACACCTCCAAGTAAACTAAACAACTACCTATTTGACGCACAAACTACGACTAAAACCATTGTCCTAGATCCCTAACAAAATCATGATGATTTCAACCTGCAAAATAATCCATCCAAGAGGCGAAAAAGAACGGGTGTTCAGAACCAAATTATGCGTGATTGTCCAACTTCCTTCATCAGGCGGCCGCCATCTTGGTTAGAAATTTAGCGAAGTGAAAATGAGGCAGCGATCATACTGGCTGACCTTTCACCTCTCTCTGTGGAAGCGCGTGACGTCACTTCTAAGGGTGATTCCCAAACGAGGATTCCCTTCTTCCATGTCAGCCTTGACAACTCTGAAGAGTATAAAAAGTACGCTTGTGGCAGAGTGCCATGGGATCTTTCCACACTGAATTCACATTCTATCAACCAAGCATGAATCTATCTTTGTGTAGGGAAGGGGCTCACATATTTGCTCTCACCACAATAGACGTGGGAGTGAATACATGTATGTTAGTTTCCCACACATCTGTGAGTACTGACGAACCGGCCGGCATGTGTCCCTTTGGTAAATAGTAATATGGATTTTTGTCAGGAGTGTGTGGGAGGTGGGGGAAGGGGTGATAGGAGTGGTAAAGAAAAGGCTTATTTTTGACAGGCATACCGGGACATACAGACATCGGTCCAGTCGGACACACGGACAGGGGGCTGAGGCCCGCACAGTACTCATACTGACTAGGTGCGCGAGTACTTTGTCCATACGACTGACTTGGAGAAGACGTGTGTGTCCTTGTTTTTCAGTGATTGACTGCGGTTGAAGAGATTCTAATATTTTCACCAATATCGGCAACAGCATTTTTCTGTATTTTTATTTACTTTTATTATTAGTGTCACGAACAGGGTGTACGTTCGTGCCTATGGTAATAAACTGCTGTTTATTCTGTGTGTAATTGCAAATGTTTTCTGTTCACTACAACGGTGACCTGAGATACGGTGTTTGTAATGAGATGCGAATGAGTGTGAGAGGAATGCAAGGACACGCAACGATCTATGCACGCTAACACGTCTACAAACGCATGCACTCATTTGTGTGACAACTTGATTTGTAATTAGCAAAGACCGTAGATAATACGGTCTTTGTTATTGTTTTGTTTTGTTTTGTTTTGGTTTGTTTTGGTTTTTTTGTGTTTTTTGTTTTTTTTTGGGGGGGGGTCACGTCAAGTCACTGTACGCGCAGTGGGTCCAGAGTCTTTGGTGTCATGATCTTATTTTTGTAAAACAAGTTTGTTCAGTTTTGACGTTAATTTGTGACGTCATCATGATAAAACAAGTTTAATCAGTTTTGACGTTAATTTGTGACGTCATCGTGATAAAACAAGTTTATTCAGTTTTGACGTTAATTTGTGGCGTCATCATGATGTTTAGTTTATTTACTGTTTATTTATGTTTATTCATCATCGCTTCCGCCCTCAGTCGAACGTTGAGATGGCTTCAGCCTTTCCTTCTCCAGTTCTTCATTCTCAGTCAGTCATTGTTCTACCTAAAAGGCCCCCCAAAAAGGTAATCTTTGTTAAAATTGTATAATCCACTTAATAATCTGTGTGTCGGAAACCCGCCTCCGATCTGATCCGCGTTTCTCTATAAATTTCGACGGTCAATTTCTTGCTGTTCTAAGCGGCAATTCTTGTGTTTGGTTTATCATGTTTCAGTTTTGACGGTTGTCAGTGCCCGGCATTGTTCATTTGATTTTCATTGAGTTGTTTTCCCCATTTCATCGGCTGTTGTGTAAGGCACTGATGTCAGTGATCTGAATACTAGTCAGTAGAGATTGTAAAGTATCAGTTCAAGTTATATCTGAAACGCGTGTGTATTGTCACAGTCAGTCACCGTGACTGACTGCCGCACGCAGTGCACTAGCCCGGACCATTATCAGTTTTCACAACGGTCAACGCCGGGATGTTCGTTTCCCCCCCCCCCCCCCCCCCCCCCGCGGCAGCATCCATTCCGACGGCGGCTGTGGCAGACGTCAAAGCGGGCCGCCCGTCACGACAACGACACTGTGACTCCGCGGCTGAGGCGGCCGTGCGGAGGCTGGCCCGACGTCAGTGACGTCACTGAGTTCTAACATGCGGCATCAACTGCGGATTTAACCATTCCAATAATTACAAATTAGCACAAGTCCGATTTGTTTGTATCTTTCGTTTTTTTTTTGTTTTGGTTTTTGTTGTTGTTTTTTTCCCAAGAGAAAAGTTTTGGCAGTTACTCAGATAAACGGTTAGATGTATTTTCGTTTTCTCAGAGCTTATGTGCCGCCATCCCCGTACCGGGGGCCGTATCGTTAACACTAGGGGTACGGGGATGACACTAGGTGTAACGATACGGACCCCGGTACGGGGATGATGTGCCGCACCGGACACATTTGCGCGCGAAAGAGTTGTCGTTCGTGGTCGTCTGCTCAACATGGCTGACTGCTTGTGAGGCGACACATCTCGTCTGCCACAGAAAAAAATGGAAAGACTTTCAGGAGACCGTGCTTTTTTTCATTGAAACATGCTGTATTCACTGCTCTAGCAAATTTCCTAACCGCTGGAGAAGTTTGGACATCTGTAATGCCCAGCTTGCATCATAATGCGGGATAATTTATGTCTGAAATTTGCAATTTTGGTGAAATCAGCTGCGTAGGACGTGACAACCGTTTGGGTCCGACTGCGATACATCTCGATTGACCCCATCTCAGGTGTCAGATTAATTACTCTGCTGATAAGTGACAAGATGGCGTGTGAGCGTTGTGTCTGCAAGGCGAAGTATTTTGTTCGCCTGGCGCACACTTTTCTGAGTGTCGGGGTTCCTGTGTCTCTTCTGTTTAAAAACACGTGTAAGTGAAAGATGCCACACATTTCGAATCTCTTGAAAGTCCGTCTAGTGTCCTTGGATGATAGGGAAACCTCGATGACGTTTTCGTTCTTC
The DNA here is from genome assembly GCA_018292915.2 of Batillaria attramentaria. Classification (NCBI taxonomy): domain Eukaryota; kingdom Metazoa; phylum Mollusca; class Gastropoda; family Batillariidae; genus Batillaria; species Batillaria attramentaria. Next base: position 79,965 of record JACVVK020000697.1, on the reverse strand, counting down.
CAGACGTGAGTTTGCTTGGAGGCCTACAAACCCAGAGAACTAGCAGTTTCCAGGGCACAAGTGCACTCAAAAGCACGTCGCCAATGAGATCAGTGTTGCCTTACATCAGGGACTTACATAGAAGCAAGCAGTATCGAGCTGAGCTGCTTGAGAAACATTCCCTTGAAAATTTGGTGTTTACTTGATGAGAGCCCTGTTAATATCATTCCGCAGATACTGAAGCCTGCTCAAGTACTTATTAGGATTTAAAAAAAAAAGATTTTTGAGGTTCCTTTGATATTTCTATGTTGTGCCCACCAGGCTTGTGTGAGGTAGACCATACTTTAGTAATGAAATGCGTGCACTTGCATTTTTCCCTCATTTCTGTTTCAGTATTGACCAGATCGCTTCTGCTGGGAGAGAACCTGGTGTTTGGAGTGATGTATGTGTTGTTGCTGGTTTTCTCTCTATCCATGTACTTCATGGCATGCTGCACTGACCCGGGCTTCTTGCACGTCAAGATGAAGGTTGACACTAAGTGTAGTATCCCTGTAGACTGCTGCTTATTGTGTAAAGGTTTTGGTAATTGACATTGTAGGAATGGAATAACCGCAACCAGCTGACCAGGGTGTTTTGATAAAAAAAATTTTACCAGAATATACGTGGCCAGGGGTGAGCTTTGGCAGGGACAGGGATGTCACTGGTGCCCGGACACAGGACTATGACCGATAGACTTGGCCAAATGTCCGATGAAAAAACTGTCCAGCAGGACAGATGTCCGATTGTTTATTTCAAGAGGAGGTCATATGTCCGATTGCGTTTCTGTTGATCGTGGACAAACTAGTGACATTTTTCCAAGTGAGGGCTGCCGTCTTGCGCTGCTCGGGGAGCTTGCTCGCTTGCGCAGAGAATATTTTTAGTTGCACACACGCAAAGCGAGTGATGTATTTAGTATTCCCTAAAAGAAGCCCTCTGATTGGCAAAGAGTTTAACCCTGACCTGTGTTTATGTGGTTCCTGTTTTACTTTATTGTCGCGCGCCAAAATGTCTTATTGTTTCGTTCCAATTCAGGACAAATGTCCTATTCATCTGCCACCTTCCAGGACATTTGTCCTATTCATCTGCCACCTTCCAGGACATTTGTCCTATAGGTTTCAAGCTCCAGTGACATCCCTGCAGGGATAATGCTTATATAGATTTATTTTATCCATTTTGTCTGGGTAAGTTCTTAACATTGTTTACTTTGCAATAGCAGGGATAATGCTTATTTAGATTTATTTTTTCCATTTTGTCTGGGTAAGTTCTTTCCATTGTTTAGTTAGCAAAGTTTGGACGGTGTTGGTCAAACAGTATAATGCTGTGTATTTGTTAGAATTTAAATTGATGAACAATGTTTACTGTTGCAGAAGCCAGAAAAGGTACATGAAGTTTCAGAGAACAACAACGCGGATGTGGATGTTTCTGATGGAGAGAATGAAGGGTCCACTATGCTCAAGTTCAACACAGAAGATGGCGATTTCAAGTATCGTCTTTGTGACTATTGTGAAATACAGGTATGGTCAAACTTGCATGATGCGGTCACCCCGAAGACTTGGTCTAAGTGGTTGCCATAGGTAGGTGGCCTGTTTACACAGGGTGCAAGGTAAAAAAAGATAAGGTTCATAACCTTTGACACCGACACCCTGAGTGTGATCGGATAGGTATAGCAGCAGGTGTGTGTGATATACAATTATCTTCCTGCCTGTTCACAACATTGACATTTCTTTCTTGCTGTTGTCACTGACAGAAGAAAAAAGGCAAATGGTTGAAATGTCTTGACCTGCAAACAAATTCAGTTGTAGTGAAGCATTTCTACAGGGAAAATAAAGAATGGAAAACAAATGATCAAGTACCACGATGTACATCCAGTTCTTTGGGTTTGTTGCAGCAACCTATGAGAACCAAGCACTGTGAAGATTGTGGAAAGTGCGTACGCAAATATGACCATCACTGTCCGTGGTTGGAGGCGTGCATCGGGGAGCGAAATCACAAGTTCTTTTGGCTGTTCCTGCTCTCCACTGCTGCCCTCATTCCATGGACATTTTACATCTCATGGTAGTATTACTTAAAATAAAAAATAAATAATTATTTTGGGAAAAGCCAGGAGGGGGCTCAGTTCAAGTGTAAAGGATGTTGAATTTTACCAGTACGTTGTACCACTACCAGTGTAGTCTTGCAGTGAAGAGTTAAAAATAAAGGACCTCGGTGACTGTTTCTAACTTCGCTACATTGGGGACATTGAGCCAGTTAACTGTCCCAGCTATATATATATATATATATACAAAATTCCGGGTTTTTCTTTCTTTCACTAAGATCTTCTCCGGTCTGAAATGGCAAACATTGTTACACTCTTGTTTCCCCAATTTTCTCTCGTGTCAAGCTGGGATGAAGAATACAATGTCAAACTTGCATGCTGCACATAATGATACTGAATCAAGCTTATTTCTTGCTGCTGCTGTTTTTTTTTTTTTTTTTTTCAGTAATATGGGTGGCTTGGAGCGCTTCACATTTGTGATACATGTACATTACATTGGTAGGATAAAGCTTTAGGGTTTATTGTTTTTCATCTCTGAATTGAAAAAGCTTTATTTCTGTGAGATATGCACTGTTGCATTGGATTTCCAGGCATCTGCGAGTGTTCATTCAACTTGGCTCGTTTGCATCATTTTGTTTTTCCTTGCCAGAATCGAGTCTTAGTTACGCTCAGTGGTATTTGTAGTGCATGTCCTAGGGCTACTGCCTTGTACAAAGTAATTCCTTGTTTGTTTGTACAGGAATGGAATTGTCTACAATCCACTATGGGGCACTTGGCTTCGCTCAAACATCTTGTTGCTTATCGACATCCTCATCCTTGTCATCGGAGGTTTCGTCGTCATCGGTCTCCTCGGCTTTCATACCTTCCTGATGCTGCGGGGTCTGACAACATGGGAGGCAGCCTCGCGTGAGCGAATTACATACCTGAAATACTTAGATGAAGACTACAACCCGTTCAATGAGGGGCTTTGCAAAAATATGTTCTACTTCCTGTGCTCGTGTCGAAGTCGTAAATGGGAAGGGGTTTACGCTACACATGCTCACATGGACAGCTCTGTAGCTTGAACCTGGATGGTTTGGGAAGTTCATAATGTGTATAGGGGTCTCTGCCAGTGTCCTGAGACAATTGACCAGTTGGGGCGTGGTTTTAAGCTCTGTCAGCATTAGGGTTTTACAACCTAATTTCTGCTTCGTTTATGGAAGTTTGAAGGGAAAGTTGCTGCTTGTTTATGTGAAGCAGTATGCCGGAAATCTTGCCTGTTGAAAATAAGGTCTGGACATGCTTTTGACGACGGTTTTTATTATTTAGTGATCCGTCAGTTTTCTGCTTTATGTTTCGTACTCGAGTTACTGTCCGTATTTCCTTGAACACATCAGGCTTGCTCTGAAGGACGAAGTGGAATTTGGACAAAAATGCCAAAACACTGCTGTTCTTCCCCCCCCCCCACCCCCCCTTTCTGTTTGAGATACCTGACTTGCACAGTGTTTGCTAGTGTGATTTTACAGGAAAATGCTGAGACAAAAACATTCTTTGTTGTTGTTGGTTTTTTTTCCCCCCCTGGTCTAGAAAATTGTTTCTCTTTATGGGGTCTGTGAGATTACTTGATCACTTCGAACCCTTAAAAGCAGGCTGTATCATGTGTATATTGCAGTAGTGGTACTAAATGAGTTTTTTGGGTCATCCAGATGTCTTTCATTTGCTGTGTGTTCAACATTGCTGTGATTTATTTATTTATGTCAAAATGCATTCCGGAAGTGACTGAACACTCATCTCTTGCACCATCCAGCTAACCTCCCCTTCCCCTGTCTGTTCAAACTTTCACCTCGAGGAGTTTACAATGTTAAGCCTTCACCATCATCACAAAGTTAAGTCTTTACCATCATCACAAATGTAAAATCTTCACCCTCATCACACTGTAAAGTCTTCATCATCACAATGCAAAATGTTCACCATCATCACAAATGTAATTTCTTCACCGTCATCACAATGTAGAGTCTTAACCATCATCACAATGTGAAGTCTTTACTGTCATCACTATGTTAGGTCTTCACCATCAGTATTTATGTGTATGCATCTTCAGCTTTTCGCATAGTATCACACTTGCTCATCACTGTTTGGTAGTGTGATAATATTTGCCAGTGACCTTGCTGTGCCAAAAGGTGGTGTTCTGGTGGTCTTGCTAACCTCAGTGGGCTGAGAGGTGGTGTTTTTGTGACAACTGCTTTTGATGCACAGCTTTTTGTGTTGTGCTGTCAGGGTCAGACTGTCCAGCAGTATTAGAAAAGTGTTTTATTTTCCTGTCTTTTTTTCAGTAGAGCTTCCATATGTGATTATGCAGTCACTAAAAGAAGCTGCCTCAAAGTTCCACATTGAAATTTTTCAGAGAAGAATTTCCCTTTTTGTTTATATATTTTGATTTTTTAAAATACTTTAAAATCTTCAGGGGCTGCTTAATACTGTGTTCAAAGGAATTTCCTGGAATATCGTAGGTGACATTTCCTTCATTTTCACTGAAAAGCATCTGTTAGGCTCTACCAGCCTTGTCATCATAGAACTGAACTTGTCCGTATAAAAACAGAATTGCTGATAAACTGCAGCTTAAACACCAGTATTGACTTCTTTGTTTAGATTAAGATAAAAGTAAGAAAATAATCTTTAAAAAAATCAGGAGAACTCGTAGTTTGAGCCGTTCTTATGATGCATTTTGGCAAGGTTTTGGGGCAGTTTGTGTTTAGTATATACAGTATTCACTTTAGTTTTATTATTTACAATATTAATGTACATGTTATTACACCCATTTTGAGCACATTCACCTGTTTAAAAAGAAATTATTGATGCCGCATATGTACCCCCGTGCACAAAAAGCTGTTCTGTGATGTGTGTGCGTCATCATTGGCATCATAAATTTAAAATAGGCTTGTCTATAAGTTCGCCACTGATGATCTGCTGCGATGAAAATGTCTTAAAATCAAACACACACACACACACACACACACACACACACACAAAGACGTTACATTCTCACTATCTCTGCACCCTTTGACAAACAATTGAAATGAAGATTAACAGGACTTTTATTACTTGTCCCTCCTCCCTTAGTTATTCACTTCACTCATTTACATTCAGGATCATTCACAGAACTCCAATATAAAAATACAAAGCAAAACAAAAGGCCCAGATATGAACACAGCTTACAGACCTGTCATTTATGAGTAGTTTACCTGACTTGCAACCCTTGATACTTTCAAAGTAAAACCACCACCCATGTCTAACCCAAGAATTTTGCTTAGTCTCGAGTAATAAACGGGGTAGTTCTGAATGTTAGACATTTTCAATCTTTTGTCTCCTCAATCACAAGAAAGGTCCAGAAAAGTGAATTACAGAATTAAGTTGAAGTAATTATACCGACTGAACCAACCAGGCAGACAACATGGAAGCCCCATGATTACAATGTAGGGAATCAGTGTATTGTCCTTAGTATGAAGGAGATTATCAGTTAAAGAACTTGTCAAAGGAAAAGGGTGTACCATTTTCACTTAAGGCAACGTCTCTAATCCCATGGCAGGCAAAGTGGACTGACGGCTGTCATCACTGGGAGTTCATGGATTGCAGCATATTTTCTGTAATAGTCAACACTGACAGTCTTTGTTGGTCAGACTGAACATGTCGATGCCAGTTTCCTGCCAAGGCCTTATCGTCATGTCCCTTAGATGGTGTGTGTGTTACCATTCGGTTACCAGTCACGGCAGATCCGAACGGTCAGAACAGTCTATCAGTTGTCACTCCAAGTGTGTTTATTATCCGTTGCCTCCTTGGAATACTTGCCTACTTTCTTATTCTGGTTACTGTAGGTCCAGCGCTACAACCGCTCATCAGAGCCCACACCACACCAAGGCGACGATAGGAACTAAGTACTAAAACAAGGTATAGCGGCGAGAGAGTAGCGCGTCACGCACCAGCGGGCGGCCAGCTCCGCTTCGGCAATCCGTGTTTTGTCGTCGTTACAATTTAAATTTAGAACACTCATCCAATGTTAAAATTTAATTCATACAAACAGCCAAATAAAGTACCACAGCCATATACAGGATGTGCGAAATTTTGAACATTAGCCTTACTGTCTGTTGTACACCACTCGGCCACTGCCCCGGGTCCTATAAGTTGAAAAACCTGCAAGCGTTGCTCATGGCTAGCTGCATCACTTCCTCCCATCTCATGTCTGATCTTCACCCGAAGAAGTGCATATGGGTGGCTTTGTGGTGATTTTGGTCGTGGCCCGGGTGGAAAGATGGAGACGGTCCAGTGGGATGAATTTCACGGTCTCTTTCTCCTGGCTCAGATGCACCCCTCAGCAATCCAGAGAAACCGAAATAAGTCTGGGGGAAACTGGTTAACCACTTATTGGCCTCAGCTGGTGTACCCCGGAAACTGTGAAGCTGAATTCGCTTCTGTGGACAGTCTCGGAGATGACCACTAACAATGTCAAACAGGTCGACCGTCCCCATGGGCCCGATTGCCACCGTAGTTGCCCTCTCTGCCGTGAAACACCACTGGAAGCTCCTTCGGCACCACAGACAGTATTCTGGCTAAAGCCTGTCTTTGCACTGCCTGGTACCAAAATTAATGTCGAAGAATAATCCAGACCAATTTCGCCACAAGCTACTGCGTTACGCAATGCACGTTTGAGACGATTCCGGTCTTTCTCTGAGAACCCAGCTTTTACCGCTACTTTCGGGTTTTACCCATCTGCCATATGGATCCGCTGGTCCCTCTGCATCTCTTCCTCACCCCGTCGGTCACAGAGAGGCTCTCCCGGCAGGGTTCCCGTACCATCACAAAATGATGTCACAGCCCCCATCAGAGAGAATTCCTTCTTCTCCCACGTCCGACACCATTTATCGTCATGTCCCTTGGCTGGTGTGTTTGTTATCATTCGGTTACCAGTCACTGCAGATCTGAACGGTCAGAACAGTCTATCAGCGGTCACGCCAAGTGTGTTTATGATTCGTTGCCTCCTTGGAAGACTTGTCTACTTATTCTGGTTACTATAGGTCCAGCGCTACAACCGCTCATAAGAACCCACGCCACACCAAGGAACTAAGTACTAAAACAAGGTATAGCGGCGAGAGAGCAGTGCGTAACCTACCAGCGGGCGTCCAGCTCTGCTTCGACAGTCCGAGCCATCTTGCGTCTCTCTCTCGTGTTCGCCGATCTTCGTAATTTTCTGGTCGGTTCCTACTACAGTCTTGTTGATACTGCGTGTAGATGAAAAGGTTCCTTCTGATGCACACTGGATGTTTCACAGCTCACTTGGCATCGTGCCTCTGTGTCGCTTGTCTATATTGTCAGTCTTGGCCAGATGATCTCACCGTGCACGATGTTTACAGTTCTCCATCCCTAGATCACTGGGATGAACTTGCTTTCAGGTCTCAGAGATTTGGGAGTGACGAAAAGAAAGGACAACGAAACACAAAAAATTGGTACAGTTTTTGGGTTTTTTTTTTTTTGCAGTGTCCCTGTCTGTGAAATTGATGCCCATTAGCACATTCAGTTCAGCGTCTGGACCTTGTGTAGCTCTTTATGCTACAGGGAGGCTCTGCTGCTAGAAGGTTGACTCGCTGTGGAGCTGCCATTAAGACAACATTCTGGATGGCCTGAGGGAACAAACTAACTTTATTTTACAACAGAAGTGACTCGACATGAATTAATTACCAGTTTTCCATCAGCCATTGCAAACCATTCAACTTCACTAATATTCAGTAAATATCAATACATACATATGAACACACGAACACACACACACACACGCGCGCGCGCGCACACACACAAGACCACGGTCTGCTCTCAGTGTAGAGCTGTGTAGAGAGAACTAAAATGAAAATACTCAATATAAATGATTTGTCTCCATGCCATGTGGTTTAACCCCTGCCACAGCACTACCTGGACATGCGTTATGATTCCATCTCTGGTTGCGTCATTTATGCGCATTCAGTTCTGTACGTGACGTAGCAAATACATAGTAATATTTTATTGGCTTGCCTCCTCCTTCTCCCATTTCTCTGAAAAATCCACGCTCGTTTTGGCCACTGCTGTCTGCATTCCTTCAGCGCTATGGCAATGACACTGTCAACTCCAATTCTCCAGTGAACTTTGTCCATTTTGCCAGGGGAGCCGGGGTGGCCGAATGGTAGAGCGTTGGACTCTCAATGCTCGGGTCGTGAGTTCGAATCCCGCCGGCTGGGGCCAAATGTTTGTGCTGGCCTTTTTTCTCGTTGCCCCGTCTTTGATATCACCCTTATGTGGTGGAAAAGGACTCCCAAACACCCACCGGCCCACCTTGTCCATTTCGCCTCAAGCCTGCTGTTTTTCTTGTGATATAGTCTTCTTTGGAGTTTCTCGCGTGCCAGTTTAGCTGTCAACACTAGGGTGTACTATGATGGTCTTCTGGGAGACTGACGTTTTCCTGTGTATGACAGGGTCACAGCCTGACTGAACCAAAAGTTGTGAAGGTGTTCACATGTGTAGCCACTGTACCCTGGTTTGCAGTTTCGCCGTGCAATTAACAGACGCCAAAACCCACAACAAGATGGACGGATGCTATGGACTGATCTGCGAAGTCTTAAACAGATAAAGAGATCAGAACATGTACAATCAATTAATTTTGAATGCGATTTATTTATTTGCTTTCCTCCAAATGTCCCGTCGGTCACGCTTGAATTGCCGCAACATTCCACAAGAGATATTCAATGAAAATACCGCCATGGATAAGAAAAGTGTATACTTTACCATCTCCACAGTTTTCTTGGGATAAAGGGCCATGTCCACAGAATGGCTGTAATAGTTGGTTACTGATACTGACTTTTTCTTGGGTGTAGCAGGGTCGGTGTAACACAAGTGGTAATACAGGTTGTTCCAGTGTCATCTTTGAAATCATCCTGGAAGTGGACAAAATATGCTGCTGGTGCCGCACAACTGCCACGTGAAGACCCGCACAATGCACCCCTCTCAGTGTGTTTTCCCAAACCACCTCGCGGCAGGGAGGGTCCATGTTGGAGTGGGGGGAGCCGGGGTGGCCGAATGATAGAGCGTTGCGAAAAACTACAATTGACATTTAAAAAAATAATACTCAAGGTTAAAACTTCTACTCCATCTTGCATGGTTTTTGGTGAGCTGGGTACGTTTCCTATCTCCATCGAGGCCAAATGCAGAATGTTCACTTTTTGGTACAAATTGACGCAACTTATAAATGCTGGATCGGTTAACATTACTTCTTCATTGTTACGTCTGTGTCATAACTTGTATGAAAGCACGCAAATAAAACTACCATGGTTAAAAAGCGTGCACATGCTATTAAATAATCTTGGTCTGTCGTATTTTTGGTTACAACGTCAAAATGTTAATTATTCTATTGACCAATTCAAAAAAATAGTGAAGGAGAGATTGCGCGACCAGTACTTGCAAGCTTGGAAACAGGAAGTGTTTGAAAATAATGTATGTATAACATACAGATTGTTTGAAGAATATTTGAGAAAAAAATCTCTGTTGCTGCGCGGCGAAACCTGAATTTTAGACTTAGCAATCACAAACTGCCAGTTCAACACCAGAGACTACTAGGGATACCAAGAAATGAAAGAGTTATGTTCACTCTGTGAAAAAAAATGAGATAGGGGACGTGTTTCACTATTTATTCAATTGTCCACACCCGCTAATAAAAGAAAGCCGTATAAGCTTGTTACCAAAATATTTCCACTCCCACCCTAATGTCATGAAAATGCACACTTTGATGAATAAAAAGAACAAAGTACAACTACTGAAACTGTCGCGCTTTATAGCAGTAATCTCATTATTTTGATTTGTGACTTTCTTTGCTCATGTCGATCAACTCATATTATAAAATTTAATACTGTTTTTAGCATGTCTGCATTGCTCGTAACTTAGGCATATTTTCCATTTGCTGCACTATGTACCGTACCAGTAATGTTTAAGTTCTTAATGTTTGTGTATGTGTGTGAGAAATGTGTAGTGAGGGCGATTTTGGTTATGATACATGTACATATTGACGCATCCGCTCGCGGTGATAAAATTGTGACTGTATCGTGGCTTTAAAAGCCCCTTGGGCTCAGAGCCGGTAATAAAAATCTTGGCAAATCTTCTTGGGTCATGAGTTCGAATCCCGGCTGGGGCCAGGTATTGTGCTGGCTTTTTCATCGTTGCCCCGTCTTTGATATCACCCGTATGTGGTGGAAAAGGACGTTAAACTCCCAAACACCCACCCCACCCTACCCGTGTTGGAGTGGTCTTTTTGCCAACTGTGTCCCAGGCATGTCTTCATTGGCAACTGATCGACCAGTTTATAGCTAGCCCTTTCCCGAACCCGATGGTCAGCCGTCAGCTGGCGCCAGGAAGCTCCTACTTGTTTGATTGGGGGGGGGGGGGGGGGGGGGGGGGACAATGTAATGAAGTCTAAGACTGGTCTGCGTGGGTGGCGCGTGAATAGAAATCTTAAGTCGTCAAGTAGCCCCTGCTACGCTCCCACCGACTGAAACTCGAGGTACTTCGCAAAAGAACATAATAAAAACAACCGCTTGAATAACGTCAACCAGTTAAATAACTAAGATGTACGGGTACGTACATAAGAACAGTAGAGTTTTTAGCTTTTACACGACAAAAACGAACTACGTGTGGCCGAGTGCGCGCGCGCACACACACGCACACGCACACACACATATCCAAACTAAACGCTCCCCCTGCGCCAGACAACAAAGTGAAAAACAGCTTTTCTCCCGATCACAGAACAGTCACTGCCTCCTAAAGAAGCAGGTACAACCATTACAATTCCCCTTCTAATACCAGCAAATCGGAAATGCTAACCGACTAAACTGAATGCAAAGACTGACATACTGCGAAATACAGACAGACCAGGTCACAAGCGTCCCAAGTACATGTACCTGCTAGCCTCTGAAACCCGAGTGAAGGGAAGAACGAACTCTCTCCCTCACAGCCAAGAAACTCCTCACAACCGGAACCACAGCAGCAGAAAATGCCCAGTCTTGTACACCAAGGCGATTAGGCTGCCGATATGGCCACACTCCCAATACGCGGTTAACAGCCAGCAACACAACTGCTGAATTTGCATTATTCAGGACAAGTAACACGCGAACTTTGGAAGTAAGAGATGTACACCCCCAAAATTGACCAATCCGCGCACTATCGGACGCACATACCCTATCGCGCGTCAACAAGTCCCTAAATTCCACACCGATTTCTCCAAAAAGTCCCATGCAACTCGCTCCTTAGTATTTATCTTTGTTTTACCTAGTTGTAAATGTCATTTGTTTTCTACACTTTTTTGTAACCGGGAGTTCGAGAAATTAGCATGAAGGTGCAGCGTCTCCTGCATGTCCTAGGTTTATATTGCCCCGTAGACCAGTTTGCATCCTTTGTCCAACGTTACATTTTTTTTTTTTTTTTTTTCATGTACTGCAGGCACACTCAGCCGCGAATTAGTCTTTGTGGCTTGCGCGGCTTTAAGCCCTGAAAACTCACTCACTCACCCCATGCAACTCGCTCATAACCCCCGCACTTTCAACACAAATACTCCATGCACACACTTAATTGCACGACATTTGCACTCTGATTTCAGCAGTTAATGCAGGCAAACCACTTACAGGTTCCCGCCAAACGTGCAACCTGAAAGAAACTTCAGGACACAGCAAAGCTGCTTGCGATAGCCCCCCAAATAAACCAATCTATAGCCTGTTCCAGACACGGGGACCATAGGCAATGCTTGCTAATCAAACCAAAACTAGTCTACTGGCCACAAATATTTAGGAAGTTATGGTAATAATAATAATATATCGCTTTTAGATTCCAGTAGATGCTGGCTGAAAGCGCTTTGCACTAATCAGACAGACAGTACTGTACTTCAAAGGGCGAGTCCTAACCCCTGAGGATTTCGCGAATAAAATCACAGAAAGCAAATAATTCTCTAATGCAAAAAAAAAAAAAAAAAAATCTTAACACGAAGGGGTTCGATATCCTGACCACAAAGAGTCTAGCAAAACAATATAAGCCATAACCCTTGTCCAAGTCCTAGGGAACGCTGACACTAAGACACAAAGAAATTTTTTTTAACACGAACAAAGAAAACAACAACAACAACAAAACGGGAAAGGGGAAAAAAAAAAACAAACTCTGCAAAACAGAGAACAAAACAATTCACTGAGTAGACCCCAGAAATAATACAGACAAAAATCATTACACATACCAGTACAGTAGAACCTCTTTTGGGCGGCCACCCCTTTGGGAGACCACCTGCCTGTGCAGACCAATGTTACAATGATACTGGGTTGCACTTCTTCACTGTCTGAAGCTTCTTTTGGGTGGCCACCTCTCTTTTAAGACCACTCTTGTCTGGCCAGAGGAGTGGTCGCCCAAAAGAAGTTGTACAATACTTTCATCACTACAGTATTTCCTGAACCTACTCACCAGTGTTATTTTATTTGTTTACCACCAAAGTCACTCAAAATTTCTCCATTCTCCCTCTTGTTTGAAGTCACAGTGCTTCTTAATCTTTCTTCATCGTATTTAGTAGTTTGCTCTGACTATATATTTTTGTGATGTTCTGGGGTACATATGCAGTGTGTTTTGGCGGCAATGGTTTACATTTATGTTTGACATGTTTTGTGCAATAGAATGAGACACTGAATAAAACGTGAGCGAAATGATACTTGTTCGTTGTGTTCTTACGTGTGTGTGTGAGTGGTGTACGCTTAGTTTGCGCGCGCGCGCGCGTGTGTGTGTGTGTGTGTGTACGTTTGCCAATTGCACTTGCAAGAATCTGAATATTTGTACGGGTACAACAGTGCCTAAAGTGGGAATCAGAAAGACGGGATAGTTGACCTTTTCACTACCTTGTACGTAAGAGCCCATTTTGCACAACTCGTTTCGTGTGACAGGCGACCCTCTCGATCTGACCAAAACGTCGTACCAAACTCGCGATTCAGAATAATTATTAGTAAAAGTCAAGATTTCAAATGTAGTTTTTTTCAACTTGTGGATATTGAGAATACAAAATAAATGTGCAGCACTTTCGAAAAAAAAAAAATTCAGCTTATACCGTTAAAAAGTAAAAACACGAGCATATTTGACAGGTTTTGCTAAACTGGAACAAATCTGTTAACCAAATGAACAAATCGCACAAAATCAAAGTAGACCTCTATTTCCCTGAGGCGTATGACACACGAGAGAAATACCGAGAACAGCTTAAAACACGCTTCGGAAATGGTGGGATAAAGGGTATGCTGCAGCCCCATGTCACACGAGAAACCTGCAGAAAACTCGCATGTTCGCTGTTTGTTCGGACCAAAAAAAAACCCGTGTGATATATGCCTGAGGTTCATCCTTAAAAGTTGAAAACAAGCGCGCGCGCACACACACACACAACACAACACACACACACACACAATTTAAAAAAAAAAGAAAAAAAGTCGACTGATAGCCCTCCCTTCAACGCGCTTGATTTCCCTCTCCGTTATCAGTCTTCAGTACGGTTGTCATTGAAACGTAAGACTTGCTTTTATCTTGTGTCGTCACATCTACAGATGAATTTCTACCACATTCGGATTCCGACTAAACAAACCGGTAGCGATATCAACAACCGTTGGTTCTCCTCTGTACGGTTACACTGGTACGTCAGTGAGACTAGATGGTTAGCTGGTTATTTGGTTGGTTGGTTGGTTGAGTTGTAGCTTTGGTTTTTCCGTCTTCCTCCTCGCCGGAGGCCGCGAATTGGTCTCCTTTTGATTGCCATGTGTTTACGTTGGGTGTGAGAGAATGCAGTGTCTGTGTGATTCACATGAGCGTGCGTGTTGGGTTCAGTTCGAGGCGCTTTGAGCCAGAAATTCTGGGATGATGTCTTTGAGCCCCTGTCTCATTGGGCCCCCATCTCATTGGGACCCCGTCTCTTTGGGACCCCGTCTCTTTGGGCCCCCATTTTTCGGTTACCATGTAGAGACGTTTCTCAAGCTAAGAAACTTTTGTGAACCTGGCAGGTATGAAATGTGCAAGCTCCAGAAGGATGAATTTTGAGTGCGTGGTCCATTATTAATCAATAATGCAAAACAGGAAGAAAGTAGCGGAAGGTCGAACTGACCCGCGTTTCAGTGAACTTCAGGCACGATCACGTGCCAAAGTCCGAAGTAAATCAGTAAATCTATTCTTAGAGCGGCATAGGCTAGATCCCCGATCGCGCACGAGTACCGGCACCCAGACTGCCCTCTTGAAACGGTCTAACCAGATCTAACTAGCATCCTGTCACGTTAAATTAGATGGGGGCCCAAAGAGACGGGGGCCCAATGACACGTTTTCTTTTTTTATTTTGCTACAAAAAAGTGGGGGGGGGGGGGGGGGGGGCAATGACATGGGGGCCCAATGAGACGGGGGCCCAAAGAGCAATCCCCGAAATTCTTGATTGAGTAAAGTTCCCACACAATACGCAGTGCTTAAAATCGTCCACTTTTCGGCAGATTTCCCGCCTTTGGCTACACATTTTTCCTCCCCATCCCAGAAGTGCTTCCTTCTCTGAAGCACTTAAACTCATGCTAAAACTCACCATATCGCACAGATTTAGTCTAATTCTAAAATGTTCCTCCAAACGAAGTGTTCTATACTCTGAAACACTTAAAATCATGCCAAAAATGCCCCCGGACCCACCCTCACCCCCAGTATAACCCGCACTTGTGGCTTTGTCACTTTGTAACTTGGATGTCTCTGGTATTTGACACTATGTTTTTGCTTCTTTAATTTTTAGTGGAAGGGGGACTTTCTTCACCAAAATCAGAAGTTTTCATCCCTCAAAAAAGTGTTCAGAATGCACCAGATTGCACAGATTTTAACCAAAAAAAGATTCCCGGGGGGGGGGGGGGGGGGGCATACCCCCGGACCCCCCTAGTGGGCTCGCCTGCTTCGCAGGCTCGCTCTCGTGGCTTCGCCACTCGTTCAGGGATTTTCAGGGGAAACCAGCATTTCACAGTAGCATGCCTGAACTAAATGCTACGCACTTTCCTCCTTTCGGACCATGGGCCATTTTATGCCCTGTTATTATGATTAATCATTCTATTCGAGTGTAGGCAATGGACGCATCCGACCAAGAACACGCCCGCCTCGACCGAGACGCTCGGCTGATCAGCATGGGTTTGTGCCTGGGCGTCACTCTTATCACCTGGCTTGTCATCGGTCTCTTCTTGTATTGCGGGCAGAACAGGAACAAAATCCCTCAGGTGGAACGCTGTTTGAACATTTTTACTTGTTTGTGTGATTGTTTGTTTACCATCAAAATCACACTTGTGTGTATTGCGGGCAGGACAGGAACAAAATCCCTCAGGTGGAACGCTGTTTGAACATTTTTACTTGTTTGTGTGATTGTGTTTACCATCAAAATCACACTTGTGATCAGCACTTCACCTATTCACTCACTGAGTCACGGATGAGAATGAAGTTGCATGCGATTTGCACCGACGACGTACTGAAAAGGTTAATACAATTCCTATCAAGTTGGGGTTTTCACCTATGGCCTCACTGAAAAAATCATAATTTGAATCTTAATCATGGATTTGAATTCGGCTTGATGGGAGTGTTGCACTTTGATTATACTCGTGTAGGCTGCAGTAAGAGCCGTTACGGAACCGTACGTATTGCCTGAATTTCGCATACAGGACCAAAGCCGAAAAAGAGCCCCCCCCCCCCCCCCCCCCCCCCCCCAAAAAAAGTGCGATACTCGTGCGCAGTACGAAATGTGGTATTAATATCCGCAATCCCTTTTGGGGAATTTGGGTCGATTCCCCTGGGGAAAGAGTGTCGCCGCGATGCAGCGCCACCCACCTACACGCTGTTTTTGGCGTGGGGAGAAAAGCCGAAAGGCCTGGAGAGAAACTCCCAATGCGAAGCCCGGAGGGCTAATCAACACAGTGTAACATATTATGTACAGCTACTCCCGTGTCCAGTGCGAGAAATCGGGGCTTTCCCAGTCACTGTATTTTGTTTTTTATGTTGTTTCCATAGTAATGGAAACAACATAATAGGACGGGCTAAAATTTCCACGTTCATGGGCAAGCATCTGTGGTACAAACGCACGTCACTGCCGATCTCCCGCAGAGACGATTTTGCAAGTGTAACTCTGACAATGACGTAAGAAAACTTGCGTCATCGATGCTGACGCGTATGATGTTCCGAACGCAGTTCTCCTCCTCCTGAGTGCCGTCTGTGTGGATGTGCGTGTGTGTGTGTGAATTGTGTCCGGGCCCGTTTCTTCGAAAATACTTAACCGAATGGCTTCAAATTTGGGGTATCCAAATTTATCAAAATGTTACATTAGACGATTCAAGCGTGTGATGATTGCTTAAGTGATTTGGGAGTTATCGCCCTTTTGAGACAAGTTGGTTGTCTTTCGTGTACAGGCGTAATATTTATTTAAATCACTCAATTTTTTGGCAGTAGATAGCTTGAATACGGACTCTGAATTGACTCACTACTAGAAAATGGTCGCTCTTATAGTTTTCATGTAAACCGAGCCTGAGTTGACATTGCATGTGAACCCAGTTCAGATGCCTATTTCTCCGAAAATACTGAACCGATCGATTTCAAATTTGGGGTTTCTAAATGAATCAAGATTGTTGAATAGAAGGCCCGATCCAGGTACGATTGCACACATGATTTGCGAGTTATCGCCCTTTTCAAAAAAAGTGGCTTTCTGGCGTTTAAAGGCGTAATATTTACCTAAACCACTCCATGTTTGGGACATAGATAGCATGAATACGGACTCTCAACTGAGTGAATTTTGGAGGTTGTCGCTTTTGTACTTTTGGCGTAAACCGTACCTGATGAAAGTGCTGGTGAACACACTTTAGATCTCAAAATCGCTCCTACTATACATAGATAATGAGCCTGGGGTGCCATAAAAAATATACAAAAAAATTAGAAAAATTCACTGCAGCCGTTGTCGTCAGTTGACTCGAAAATTTGTACTCGAAGCACATTTCCTTTACACAAGCCACACGCCTCACAAACATCGCAGAAAAGGCACACGCGCACTGACGCAAAACTGTATCAGCGTCAGTTTGCCGACGTCATGTTTGATTGACGTGGGGGTGTGTCGTCACTTTTCGGAAGTTCTCTATTTGTAGACGGGGAAAGCGGGAGTTTCATTGATGTAGTGAGCTTTGTTTTTCCCACTGACTCTCACTCAATAGCATAGTAGAGTGAGAGAACACCACATAGGTCTCAATGGAGCACATGCACAAACGCGGCTCGCGCAAGTCTGCGTGCGTGCGTGCGTGCGTGCGTGCGCGCGCGCGTATGTCTGTGTGTGTCTGTGTGCGCGCGCGCGCAGCAGACATAACACATAGTGAAAAAACGTTCGCCGCGCAGACTTGTCTGTTAAACACATTGAGCCGGTATAAATTCGATCTTTACACTGCGCAGCAGCAACACTTCAATTTTCATGGGGCTGCTTTCATTGCAAGAATTGTATCCGAGTCAAAGTTATTACGTCAAATGTATTATGCGTCATCCCAATGAGGAAAACGTCATATATTTCAAAGAAAACAACTTGACGTCTCTCTTCCAAAACCAAGATTGGTCTGACAAGCCCGGTCAGTTGTTTCCATTGAGAGAGAGAGAGAGAGAGAGAGTGTGTGTGTGTGTGTGTGTGTGTGTGTGTGTGTGTGTGTGTGTGTGTGTGTGTGTGTCCTCCCGTATACATGGCATTACAAAAGAACGACCGTGACGACAGCAGGTGATTAAATGGAAACAACATATTGGGCTGGTCAGTGGCCATCTTGTTTACTTGTACGGGGGATCGTTCACTCGGGCCGGGGGAGCCGGGGTGGTCGAATGGTAGAGCGTTGGGCTTCTAATGCTCGGGTCGTGAGGTCGATCCCGGCTGGGGCCAAATATTTGTGCTGGCTTTTTCATCGTTGCCCCGTCTTTGATATCACTATGTGGTGGAAAAGGACGTTAAACCCCCAAACAGCCACCCACCCTCATTCGGGCCGATCATTCAGTAGGTGTAGGTAAGCTCACCCTTTGCAGCATGTGATTCAGATTGTAATGCGATGATGCATGGTGGGTGTGAGAATGCGTGTGATTCACTGGAGCGTGAGTGTTGGGTTAAGTTCTCGGCGCTTTGAGCCAGGCGGTGAAGTGGGTGTTTAGCGTCTTTTCGACCACGTATGGGTGATACAAAAGATGGGGGGCCACGATAAAAGGGCCAGCACGAATATTTCGCCGAAGCCGGAAATCGAACTGGCGACCCGAGCATTGAAAGTTCAACGCTTTACTGTCCCGGTTCCTCATGCAACTGGAATGAAGCGCCTGTATTAATGCAATTATCATCATATTCATTATTATTTACCATTACCCAGTCCTACTTGATATTTGTTTTCTACGCTTTTTTTTTTTTTTTTTTTTGGTAATCGTGAGTTCGATAAATTAGCCTGAAGGTAGAGCGATTCAGCCGCAAATTAGTCTTTTGTTGCCTGCGCGGTTTTAAGCCCTAAAACTCACCGTGTTATTTACCAGGCCATGAAGCCCCCTTGGTCTCACTTCAGACCCGACCAGGATGTGGACGAGGGGTACCTCTCTCCTCCAGCCCCAGCTTCAGACTCCCCTATACCTTCAGTCTCCACTATACCGTTACCAGTGCTTGAACCCTCTACACTTGAACCACACACATCCAGCAGCATGTCGTCCCGGGCCGTGGGTTTTGCCTCCGGACAAACGCTTCACTGCCCTGCAGCTTCCAACACCCTCAGCGAAGAAGAGAAGCTGTCTTTCCAGCACCTCGCACAGAGGGGCGCCAAGCCAGCCAGACGCCTCTCTCTTTTTCTGGACGAGGATCCGCTTAAGGACAGTGGTAGCTTTCAGAGCTACACCAGTCACTATGATGAGGCGAAAGGCACCACCAAGTCTGAGCATGGAAGTGCCAGCACTTCTGTTCATTCTGGTAGCGGGATTTATGGGTTTTGGCACTAGGCCATTCTCTCTCTCTCTCTCTCTCTTGTAGTTTGGATCACGTAGTACTTCTTAGTTCTTTTTTCTGTTTTCGTTTTCTGTGGCAAGGACAAGTAAGATAAGTACTTGTGCTTAACACTTATATCCTTGTAAAATAAAGTTCATTCATTCAATCATTCATTCATTCTTTCTCTCTGACTCCCACAACTTCGGGATTCAGCAACAGACGACTCCACTCAGCAAGCCTCGAGGCCAAAGCTCCGCCCTTTTACTCTGCCGTGTATAGACAAAACACTGTACGGCTTGATGACTCATACGATACAATGTAGTTTACACTCTGCGTGAGCGGTTGAGCATTCACATTGTACGATTTGTTACACTACAGGGCCCGTATGTAAAACTCGAGGTCAGTTTAACCCACGGCTACGGGCCTAACCCAGACTAGGACAAAAGAAACCCAAAAACCAAAATTAAATTTAAAAAAAGGAAGCGAAGAAAGGTAGGAAAAAATCCTTCTCTAACATCTTAGGCACCATGGTGGAATGGACCCGCTTCCTGGTTAAACAACAGAAAATTTAACCCTAGAGCTAGTTTAGTTCGAGGTTAGACTTTAACCCTGGGGCTTAAATCCCTAACATCGACTTTTACATGCGGGCCCTGGAGCCGCTGTCACTGTGCAGGAGTCTAAGTGGCGTGATGATAGATACCACAACAGCTCAGTGAACGAAATGTGGTAGCATTAATAATAATAAAAACATATAATAAAGGCAAACAGTAATAATAAGATACAATGAAGGCGAATTCTCTTGCAATCTTGAATGATCTGGAATAATAACAGTGTGAAATTGAACTACTTCCGAGTTTGTTTCTCGGTCTTTCTGGCTGATTTTAATCGAGTAACTGCATTTCAGCACAGACTAGGATTCGCCACTCAGTCAGCACGGAGCGACAGTCAGACAGCAGTAGACTTTAGACACATACACGGGTTTCCAAACATCTGGTTAAATTTCACATTCACGTGCAGCTGTAAAACTGAGGTCACGTGGTCATTTCAGC
Organism: Batillaria attramentaria; assembly: GCA_018292915.2. Taxonomy (NCBI): domain Eukaryota; kingdom Metazoa; phylum Mollusca; class Gastropoda; family Batillariidae; genus Batillaria; species Batillaria attramentaria. The sequence goes on along the minus strand of JACVVK020000697.1, from coordinate 59,849 downwards.
GCTAATCGAAGAGCAGCTTGTTTCTTGACCACCTTGCGCTGTGGTTTGTCGGTGTCGGTCGTCGGGAAGGATTCGAACCTCAGGTAATAGTGGGGCCGCGGAGACAAAGGGTCGTCCTCTGTCGTCACGATGTCTCTTTCCACGAACTCCCGCACGTGTTGCGTGGTCACGTGGTCTGACGTCAGCACCACGCACGCGCACAGCTCCTCGTGAAGGAAGGGATCCGGCACGCCGACCACAAGCACGTCGCTGACTCCGGGACACGCTCGGATGCGCGCCTCCAGCCACCCGGGGTAGAAGATGTAAGGGCCCCGCATGATGGCGTCACTGCCCCGCCCGACCACGATCAGGTGACCGCGAGCATCCAGACTGCCCACGTCACCAGTACGGAAGAAGCCGTCCGCAGTGAAGGCGTCCGCGGTGGCTTGGGGGTTGTTGAGGTACTCCCTCATCATGCCGGGTCTCTTGGCGAGGATGTTGCCCACTTGGCCGGCAGGGAGAACCACGTTCTCGTCCTCAGTGTCCACGATCTTCACCTGGGCTTCCTTCACCACAAGGCCGGCGTCGTTGTCCACGAAAGTGTCCGGATCATCTACCTCGAGGGTTGCAATGAGGTAAAAATCAGTCGATGCGTAACCGACAAAGATGGTCTTGGCAAGATGACTGGCAGCCTGGACCATAGCTCTCGTGATCGGGAGGCCACCCAGCAGGATGCACTCAGGAACCCACTCCCAGGAGAGAGAGCTTTCGCCTTCGTGGACTTTGTCCTGCCTGCTCTTGCAGACTCTCTCGGCCAGTTGCATGATAATGAACGGAGAGACGAAAGTCATCGTGCATTTCTCCTCCTGAAGGCAGCGCCACACGAAGTCGACCACGTCATCAGGATGACCTCCACCTCTGACGTCACAGAGCACACGCTGGTGGCCTGTGACGAAGGGTAGACCTGCGTAACCGCCAAGCCATCCAAGAGGTGACAGTATAAGGTCGATGTGTTCCTTGGAGTCCTCAAAGAAAGGGTTTGACTTGGTGTGCCAGAGTACAAGGTTGTGGTGAGTATGGACGACCAGCTTGGAGAATCCTGTAGATCCTGAGGTGGTGAAGACGGACACGACGTCATCAGGTTTGACGTCAGCCTGGTACCAGTCGGAGAGGTTTTCCAGGTGAGTCAGGAAATCTTTGTCATCACCCTTCTCTCCGCGTCGTACGAAGTAGACAAGTTTGAGGTGGGGAAGTTCTTCTGACGTCACGCTGCCGTCTTCTCCCAGGCTCACCAGCTTTTCCAGGACCTTCCAAGGACTGTTTGGCACGTCGGGGTCAAGGACGATAGCCCGGGCACGTGACACGTGCAATCCGTGAAGCAGATCCGAACCGTCAGCCAGCTGACACTGACCGTTGACAGACGCGGCGCCGGACAGAAGAATGCCGGTCTCAACGATCACTCTCTCCGGACTGTTGGGCAGTGTGTTGAGCACCAGATGACCTTGACCTGTTGACCCTGCTTTTAGCACTGCGGCCCAGCGACCACCGAGTCGATAGATCTGTTGCCACGACAACACACAGCGCCCGCCATGTTTGTCGCGGAAAATGAAGGCAGGTTTGGGTCCGGACACAGCAACCCGCTGCTGCAGGGCGTCCACTACAGTTGTGAAAGTGAACATGATGGGCACGCTTTTACTCGGTCACAGCCTGGCTGGATCTGCAACACACACACACACACACACTGGAGGTAACGCGCACCGCTACCAGCATGAGGAAGGTTCAACTTAAATTGAATATTGTTGCGCAGCGGAACACGCTTCCGTGTTGTATCGCGAAAGAGCACAGCGTGTCTGATGGCAGAGATGTAGTACACGTTTTTATTGCAAATATAATAGGCCAAACACGTATGTCTTATTTGTTTTTCATCGTTGTTTACATTTTTTTTCCTAAACCCAGCCCTAAACCTCATTTACCCTCTATTACTTTCCCTAAACCTCATTTACCCTCTATTACTTTCCCTACACCTCTGAAAATGGGTTACTAACCCTAAACCTGCGTCATATTACTGTTGGGTCAGCTGCAAAGAAAGTTTAGTGGTCATATGCCGCGGTTGAATTCTAGGGGCTCGCCCCATTTGATTGAGATCTCTCGGAAAGGCCGAGTATCAAAGAAAACGACAATAGTATGACTGTGACTGTATGATAATATTTCTCATAGCATTACGTACCTTGAGGAAGATTCTTCTTCTGCTTCTTAATAACCACTCCGATGGAGAACGGCTCCTTGCGTGGGAAAATGCACCGTGTGATCTCCGCGTCAAGTGCAGAACGTTTTTAAATACACTCTACCATTACCAGAGTGAGAGCACCATTAAAGACAAGAGTGCGTTTCTCTGCATGAGCAATGAGTGGGTGTGTATGCCACCCCTAGGATGTGTAAATAATGGTTGACTTTTGTAAAGGTCTGGTCATGCTGTATGCTTCTGATGTTATGTAAAGGTCTGGTCATACGGTATGCTTCTGATGTTATGTAAAGGTCTGGTCATACGGTATGCTTCTGATGTGATGTAAAGGTCTGGTCATACGGTATGCTTCTGATGTTATGTAAAGGTCTGGTCATACGGTATGCTTCTGATGTGATGTAAAGATCTGGTCATACGGTATGCTTCTGATGTGATGTAAAGATCTGGTCATACGGTATGCTTCTGATGTGATGTAAAGGTCTGGTCATACGGTATGCTTCTGATGTGATGTAAAGATCTGGTCATACGATATGCTTCTGATGTGATGTAAAGGTCTGGTCATACGGTATGCTTCTGATGTGATGTAAAGATAAATTTTGTTTTTGTTTTTGTTTTTGTTTTTTTCTTTCAGCGTATGCACACAGACACAATGAACACAGAGTGTAGGCACAGTCCTTTGGGATACCCAAATGCCCGCACAGCTTGCTGCGACTGTGGTGACGTCATCACTATCTTGTCGCAGCCACAGTTGAGGAAACTGGCGGAAAAGCGTCATTTATCTCCCGGTATCCTTGTCTATGTAGTTGTCGATATTGATGTCTAACCTGCTATGTAATCTGTTAACAACAAGCTAAACATGTACAACTAGACGGACGACAATCAAACTAGGATCACGTTTCCAGGTCAAAGCGGATGTGATCAATAGTTGACATAGTCATTATCATAGTGCTTTGGTGACACCCGTGAAAACTGGTTGTTGCGTGTGTACCGTGCGGCGGACAGGTGTTGTCCCCCCCCCCCCCCCCGCCCCCTTTCTTTCTTTGTGTCCTTTCGGGAAATTCAGGCTGCTTTCCCTGGGGGAAGCGCTTCGCCGCGGTGCAGCGCCACCCATTCTACCTATCCTGTTTGATTTTTGCTTGGGGAGGTAACCAGATAACCCGAAAAAAACAAAACCTCCGATGTGCAGCCCGGTAGCCAGGAAAACCCGGTGTTACATATCACAAACTAGACCTGGGTTCGAATCCACGCTTCATCAGCTGACAGCTATTAAACCACCGCTCACCCCCTGTTGCTTTCTTTCTGTCACCGTTCCATTCCTTTCATAACTGTATTTGTATGAAATGCGGCCCCCAAACTTTGGAGCTACGTGTGTGTGTGTGTGTGTGTGTGTGTGTGTGTGTGTGTGTGTGTGTGTGTGTGTGTGTGTGTGTGTGTGTTCACCCATACATCGCCGTGACATTGGTTCAGCAGCGCAGGAATACTTTACTTTCTCACTGTCAGCGCTATATAAGCCTCACATTCAGTTCGTTTATTGCTGACTCATCTCTTTCATGTTGCTCTTGACCAGAACAGAGGCATTAGTAGTCACAAGCACGGACGCGCGCCCTATTCCCACCCACGTATATGGTATAATAAAAACAAGACGGTCACCAGCCCAGTTTGTTGTTTCCATTTAATTACCTGCTGTCGTCCCGGTCGTGCTTTTGTAATGCCATGTATCCGGAAGGAGGACTCTCTCTCTCTCGCTCTCTCTCTCTGTGAATGGAAACAACGGACCGGGCTTGTCAGACCAATCTTGTTTTTGGAAGAGAGACATCACGTTATTTTCTTTGAAATCTGTGACGTTTTTCCTCACTGGGATGAAACATGATACATTTGACGTGATGCAACTCTTGCAATGAAAGCAGCCCCATGCAACTGAAGTGTCGCTGCTGCATGCAAAGATCGAATTAATACCGTCTGAATATGTTTAACAGACACATCTGCGAACGTTTTCTCACCATGTGTTATGTCTGCTGCACACACACACACACACACACACACACGCACGCACGCACGCACGAGTGCGCGCGAGTTTGTGCATGTGCTCCATTGAGACCTCTGTGATGTGCTCTCACTCTATTATGTTGTTGAGTAACAGTACAGGCAGGGACTTCAAAGGAAAAGTTGTTACCGCGGGGGTGAGGGGGGGGGGGTGCGTGTTTGGGGGTTTAACGTCCTTTTCCACCACATACGGGTGATATCAAGGACGGGGCAACGCTGAAAATGCCAGCACAAATATTTGGCCCCAGCCGGGATACGAACTCACGACCCGAGCATTAGAAATCCAACGCTTTACCATTCGGCCACCCCGGCTCCCCTTGTTACCTTGGGGATGCTGTATGTTACCTGCAACAATCGTCATTTTGATTACTAACGTACTCATCGGCCAGCTAGGTTTTACCCACTGAGACTGTTTTTCTATTTTTTCTTCGGGGGGGGGGGGGGGGGATATGCTGACACAGAAGAACAGACTGCATACATTTGTATACGTATGGGGGAGCTGGGGTGGCCGAACGGTAGAGCGTTGGACTTCCAATGCTCGGGTCGTGAGTTCGAATCCCGGCTGGGGCCAAGTATTGTGCTGGCTTTTTCATCGTTGCCCCGTCTTTGATATCACCCGTATGTGGTGGAGAAGGACGTTAAACTCCCAAACACCCACCCACCCCCTGTACACCTATGGACACGCAGATGATTTAAAGTTGTTGGGGTTTTTTTTTTAAATGTTTTATTTAAATTCCTCTCCACATTTAAATCAGAAACAGTATGGAAAATATAGGTTCTGGAAACCTTCAAACGTAATGTGAATAAAAAGGAATTTTGAGAATAACAGTTGTAACCGGGTGCCCAGTCCGGAGGGTCCGGTTCATGCAGGTAGGGAGGCAAAACGCAGAGGTCGCTGTGACTTGTGCTTGTGAACCCAGAAAACAGTGCAAAGGCTGTGAAACGCCTACGCGGGTCTGCTCTTTACTGCTCAGTCGCGCATTTTTATCCAGAATATTTTCTTTGACGTCTTTCCTGTGACGCATGATACGTTTGACGTAATCACTTTTACACAACAACACTCTGGCTATTATCATTACGGTCCATGGCCGAAGCACCGACCGCTAGGCTAGCGGGAAAGTGGTGAAAATGACAAAATACACACATTCAACTTTAAATTAGTGCCCCCCCCCCCCAAAAAAAAAAAAGAAGTGCAAACTCTTTTGCAATTAATGCAGTTTACCGCGCATAACTCTAGCTTTAAGCGACTGCGGAGATATTTATTGCAAGCGTGACTCGTACGCAAAGAAATCCTCTCCTCCCCGCGAAACGCGCGCTAAACAAAACCGAACTGGATCCGAACCACTATTCGTCAACAACTGATCACATCCGCAAAGCAGTTCCCGGGAAAAGTGAGCCTAGTCTGATTATCGTCAATTTAGCTGTACATGTTTAGTGTGTTGCTAACAGATTACATAGAAGCTGAGACATCTGTATTGCCAAATACATGGAAAAGGATACCGGCAGATAGACGACGCTCTTCCTTCAATTTTCCAAACCACTGTGGTTGACACTAGATGGTGGTGACGTCACAGTGGAAGCGAGCTGTGTGTGAACAAGGCTGTCTGCTAGCAGTACTGTCCTTGTGGAGTGTTGCCCATTGAAATTGGTTTTGTTGTTGTTGTTGTTGTTTGTTTGTTTTTTAATCAATTTTGGGGCAGTGTTGACACAGAAGAAGAGACATGATGAAAGCTGATTATTTAGACTTTTTATGGTTTTTGTGTGTGTGTGTGTGTGTGTGTGTGTGTGTGTGTGTGTGTGTGTGTGTGTGTGTGTGTGTGTGTGTGTGCTGAACTCAATTTTAAATCGCAGCTTTTTAGTACATGCTGTTTCCTGTGTCTAATATACATAATATTGAGTGTGTGTGTGTGTGTGTGTGTGTGTGGTGTGTGTGTGTGTGTGTGTGTGTCTGTATGTCTGTCTGTGTGTGGAGAGAGCGAGAGAGAGAGTTAAATTGAATGCTTTTATTTTTTTCGTTTATACACTGTCAGACTGTCTTGCAGAAGAGAAATTTCTGTTTTATGTGAAATAAAATAGACAACAAAAATATTGTGTTGTGTTGTGTTGTGTTGTGTTGTGTTGTGTTGTGTTGTGTTGTATTGTGTTGGTTAAATTTTCCCTGACATTCAATGAATCTCAGCCTTATGAACTTTGGGTTATACAACTGATATCCACTCCGCCCCATCATCATCATCATCATCACATAATTACCCCCCCCCCACCCTCTTTACCCTTCCCCCACAACAACTCCCTCCCCGCGCCGACTAACCCCTGTATCGCTTCTCCAAATTAATTGATGCACAGTCAGCGGCCCCAACATGACGCAGAATATAAGCCTAGTGTCTTTGCTTAGCGCAGAAAGCAAACGAGTTTTTGTGTTGAGGTGTTTACAACAGAAGGTGACAGTGTTTGTCTTCTGCCAGACCTCAGCGTCATCGAAAAGGACTTCGCGCTAAGATTCGGTGAGCCTATTGCGTTTCTAATCTGTAATTTCTAAGCCATCTCTCAATGTCGGTTGTTGTTGTTGTTGTTGTTGTTTTGGTCGTTGCATTTGTAGTTGCATTTCAGAAATCCATTGAACTCTTTGTTAACGCTCTGCTGACACCATTTTCTCACTTGACAACGCCTTATATCACTAGGAGAAGAATTGAGCCTTCCAATGACATATAAACGAAATTTCTGTTCTACAAAAACTGTATTTTCTGAAATGGAGTTGGTTTTTTTCCCTAAACTGTGTGTGTGTGTGTGTATGCGAGTGCGTGCGTGTACATGTGCGCGCGTGTGTGTGTGTGTGTGTGTGGGCAAAGACAGCTTTAGTTAAATGTACGCATAGCAGTTTTTTCGGGGTGTTGTTGTTGTTTATTTGCTGTTGTTGTTGTTGTTGTTTTTTTAAACTAGGCTCTCCTAATTACGATCTTAACATGGCTGATTCTACTTTGCGCCATCAGTTGTGCCTCTGTGTACCCCATTCACTTATGAGTATGACAAAATCATTTTGACTGTTGGTTCCGTCAATGTCACAGATACACCAAACGGTTTGAACTGTCCACGAACATTCTGCGATGTTCACGTGCACGACTCTTGTGGACGGGCTCCAAAAACGAGCGGAGCAGAGCGGCAACAAACCTGCTTTCATCTTCCGAGACAAGTATGGCGGGCGCTGTGTGTTGCCGTGGCAACAGATCTATCGACTCGGTGGTCGCTGGGCCGCAGTACTGAAAACGGGGTCAGTAGGTCGAGGTCATCTGGTGCTCAACACACTGCCCAACAGTCCGGAGAGAGTGATCGTTGAGACCGGCATTCTTCTGTCCGGCGCCGCGTCTGTCAACGGTCAGTGTCAGCTGGCTGACGGTTCGGATCTGCTTCACGGGCTGCACGTGTCACGTGCCCGGGCTATCGTCCTTGACCCCGACGTGCCTAACAGTCCTTGGAAGGTCCTGGAAAAGCTGGTGAACCTGGATGAAGACGGCAGCGTGACGTCAGAAGAACTTCCCCACCTCAAACTTGTCTACTTCGTTCGACGCGGAGAGAAGGGTGATGACGAAGATTTTCTGACTCACCTGGAGAACCTCTCCGACTGGTACCAGGCTGACGTCAAACCTGATGACGTCATGGCCGTCTTCACCACGTCCGGGTCTACGGGATTCTCCAAGCTGGTCGTGCACACGCACGACCGATGGGTTAATATCAACCTGAGCTCCGCGGATATGATGGATGCGTCTCACGACCATGTGGACCTCGCCCTCGCACCCCTCGGCTGGATCGGTGGCTACCCGGGATTCACCATCTTGTCCGGTTATCCTCGCGTACTCTGTGACGTCAGAGGTGGGGGTCTTCCCAAAGACGTCCCCGACTTCTTGTGGAAGTGTGTGCAGGAGGAGAGATGCACCAGGGTCTTCATTCTCCCTGTTTTCCTGAGCAGGGTGGCTGAACTGGCGAGGCAGCGAAGGCAGGAGGGCGCCCGTGCAGAGACTGTTTTCACCTCTACCTACACAGAAGGTGAGAAAAACAGGCGTCAGAGATCTTAATAATAATGATGATAACAATGAGTGTTGTATAGGCGCTTTACCCAGTTTCATGAATCGGCTCAAAGCGCCGCGAACTGAACCCAGCACGCATGCTCACGTGAATCCATACAATTCCCTCACACACTGGACATAAACACATTACAATCACGTGGTGCGAAGGGTCAGCTCAGCTATTTAAGTTTCGGAATTTAGAATTGCATCTATTTTTCAATTTTTTGAGGGCTGAACATTTCCAAAGCAGAGAGGGGGAGGAAGCCGGAGTACCCGGAGAGAAGCCCCGACGATCGGCCCGAATGATCGGTGCCACATACGAGAAGAAAAATTTCGTTGCCCCGAATGGGACTCGAACCCCTGACATCTCGCACTGGTGACAAGTCTCTTAACATCTAAACTGATCAGTTTGCGTACTTGACAATCTAGCAAGTATTTGCAACCGTCATTTATCAAAGAAGATTGTCCACTAGAGCAGACTACATTGAATGAATAAAAAGAAGCACATTCCTGTAACATACTTTTTATCGCACCTGCAGTAAAAGTATCAGAGAGCTAGAGGAGGGGGCAGGCCATGTCTATGCCCCCCCCCCCCCCGACCCTTGCTGTATGTTCCCCCAGGTGCGCGTTCCTACAGCAACCCTAACACTAACGCTAACCTAATCGTAAGCATGTATGACACACATATTGGGGACACGGAGCCGATGGGGGTGGGAGTGGGGGCACAGACCTTTGGGAACATAAGGCTATACCCCCCCCCCCCACCCCCCCCCCCCCACCCCCCCCCCCACCCCCTTTCCTCAAATGTACAGTATACGGTTTTCCCGGAAAATATGTTGAAGTGTTCAACGTGAAAACGTTTCTTCTCTGCGTCTCCTAACAGAGGCCGAAGGGAGTCTGGACATGACAAAGTGGTCGTGGGTTCCAGAGATCTGTTTCCTCGGCGGTATGCCCATCACACGGTCCATGGTGAAAACGGCCAAGTCCCTCGCAAAGAATGTGGTGGTTTTGTACGGCGCCACCGATTTCTCCGTCATCTCTTCTCACGTGGTGCATGATCCGGACACTTTCGTGGACCACGACGCCGGCCTCGTGGTGAAGGAAGCCCAGGTGAAGATCGTGGACACTGAGGACGAGAACGTGATTCTCCCTGTCGGCCAAGTGGGCAACATCCTCGCCAAGAGACCCGGCATGATGAGGGAGTACCTCAACAACCCCCAAGCTACCGCGGACGCCTTCACTGCGGACGGCTTCTTCCGTACTGGTGACGTGGGCAGTCTGGATGCTCGCGGTCACCTGATCGTGGCCGGTCGGGGCAGTGACGCCATCATGCGGGGCCCTTACATCTTCTACCCCGGGTGGCTGGAGGCGCGCATCCGAGCGTGTCCCGGAGTCAGCGACGTGCTTGTGGTCGGCGTGCCGGATCCCTTCCTTCACGAGGAGCTGTGCGCGTGCGTGGTGCTGACGTCAGACCACGTGACCACGCAACATGTGCGGGAGTTCGTGGAAAGAGACATCGTGACGACGGAGGACGACCCTTTGTCTCCGCGGCCCCGCTATTACCTGAGGTTCGAATCCTTCCCGATGACCGACACCGACAAGCCACGGCGCAAGGTGGTCAAGAAACAAGCTGCTGTTCGACTAGGGGTAAACTGACCACGTAATCTTAAACAACACTCGCGCATGTAAACAATAACCAGATGTTTGGAAACCCGTGTATGTATCTGCGGCCAACAAGGAGACTATGTGGTGAAAAAGGACGTTAAACCCCCGAACACAGACACACCCACCCAACAAGGAGACAGCTGCTGCCTGACTGTCGCGCCGTGTTGACTGAGTGATGAATCGTAGCTGGTGCTGAAATCTGACCTCATGCAGTTACACGACTAAAAACAGCAAAGAAAAACTGAGAAACAAAATCGGAGGTAGCTTAACTTGAGATTGTTATTATTCCAGAAAACTCAAGATTGTAAGTGAACTGGCCAATACTGTATTATTATTAGTAGTAGTATCAAAACTTCTTTTAATTTACATTACATTTGAACGTTTCGAGAAGGTGTATATTCCATATTGTTATATATTTGTTTTTATGTAAAGAAAACTTTAAAGAAAACATTACAAAAGTTGAAATTATTTGCGTGCCAATATACAAAATAAATAAATAAAAATGATATATAAAAATGTATGCAGTCTGTTCTGTGTCAGCACATCCCCCAAAATTAAATTTAAAAAAAATTTAAATAGGCAAGAGAAAACAGGCCGATAATCACGTCATTTATTAAATTGACGATTGCTGCACATAACACGCATCATCCCCCCCCCCCTCCCCAATGAAATCTGTTACAACACGCTAAAGATGTTCAAGAAAAACCGCCCATCATCAAACTAGGCTCACTTTTCACGGGAACTACTTTAGGATGTGATCAATTGTTGACATACTGCTTCGGATCCAGTTCGGTTTTGTTTTGCGCGTGTTTCGCGCGGTGGAGGGGTTTTGGCTGCTTACGAGTCACGCTCGCAGTGCACTGATGGGAAACGCACCGACCTACCTACCACGCGTACAGTGATTATCAACTGTAGCAGAGATGAGATGAGAAGGGAAAGCGCCGCGTCACCCGCGTGCAGTTTGCGTTGTTTATGACGGAGCTTTTGCCCACTGAATAATAAATGCGTAAACCCTGTTAATCATGCACCATGCATACTGACGTCATTGTACGTAAGACGTCTCTGCTATTGGGTCATAGTTGCTGGTCCGGTTAGAAGCCGCCGTGTGTGTGTGTGAATAAGAAATTATGCATGCGTAATACTCAGCAATCATGATGCGTAATTATCTGTAAGACGGTTTTTTTTTTTTATCGACCCAGACATTACGGTGGGAATAGGGCGCGCGTCCGTGCTTGTGACTACTAATGCCTGTGTTCTGGTGAAGAGCAACATGACAGAGATGAGTCAGCAATAAACGAACTGAATGTGAGGCTTATATAGCGCTGACAGTGAGAAAGTAAAGTATTCCTGCGCTGCTGAACCAATGTCACGGCGATGCATGGGTGAAGAGTGGGTCTAGCTTGTGATATGTGATACCGGTTTTTCCTGGCTAACGGGCTGCTCATCGGAGGTTTCTCTTCGGGTTATCTGGTTACCTCCCCAAACACAAATCAAACATAGGATAGGTAGAATGGGTGGCGCTGCACCGCGGCGACGCGCTTCCCATAGGGGAAGTAGCCTGAATTTCCCGAAAGGACACAAAGTAAAGAAAGAAAGGGGGAGGGGGCGGGGGTGGGGGGACAACAACTGTCCGCCCCACGGTACACACGCAACAACCAGCTGCTTTCACGGGTGTTGACAAAGCACTATGATAATAAACTATGTCAACAATTGATCACATCCGCTTTGACCTGGAAACGTGATCCTAGTCTGATTATCGTCGGTTTAGCTGTACATGTTTAGCGTGTTGTTAACACATTACATAGCAGCTTAGACTTCAACATTGCCAAATACATGGCACTGAGATCACTGTTCAGTCATGTACAGAGCCACATCATTCGAACTTGTCTGATAAGGTTCAGGTTTGGCGTTTCACCGATTAAAGCTCATAATCTGCGTTACGCTGATGCTGAATCCCTGAGTAAAATATGTCCGAGTAAAAGCGTGCCCATAACCGACACTATAGACTTCTTGGGTACCGGGACGATGCAGGAAGACTTCCAGCTGAGAGGCACACAGCTTGACTCTAGGGACATGTTGAAAATGATGGTAAGTATCGACGCAAGTTGGTCGGCACATATTTTCAACAGTTTGGGCTTAACCCGGTCAGGCCCCGCTGCCTTGTGAGGATTAGTGTGCTGCAGATAGTGGTGACGTCACAGTCGCAGCAAGCTGTGCGGGCAGTTGAGTATCCCAAAGGACTGTGTCTACACTCTGTCTTCATGGTGTCTGTGTGCATACGCTGAAAGAAAAAAAAAATCCATCTTTACATCACATCAGAAGCATACCGTATGACCAGATCTGTACATCACATCAGAAGCATACCGTATGACCAGACCTTTACATCACATCAGAAGCATACCGTATGACCAGACCTTTACATCACATCAGAAGCATACCGTATGACCAGATCTTTACATCACATCAGAAGCACACCGTATGACCAGACCTTTACATCACATCAGAAGCATACTGCATGACCAGACCTTTACAAAAGTCAACCAATATTTACACATCCTAGAGGTGACATACACACCCACTCATTGCTCATGCAGAGAAACGCACTCTTGTCTTTAATGGTGCTCTCACGCTGATACTGGTAGAGTGCATTTACAAAACGTTGTGTACTTGACGCGGAGACCACACGGTGCATTTTCCCACGCAAGGAGCCGTTCTCCATCGGAGTGGTTATTAAGAAGCAGAAGAAGAATCTTCCTCAAGGTACGTAACGCTATGAGAAATATTATCATACAGTCACAGTCATACTATTGTCGTTTTCTTTGATACTCGGCCTTTCCGAGAGATCTCAATCAAAAGGGGCGAACCCCTAGAATTCAGCCGCGGTAAAATTACCAAAGAACACTTTCTTTGCAGCTGACCCAACAGAAATATGAAGGAAGGTTTAGGGTTAGTAACCCATTTTCAGAGGTTTAGGGAAAGTAATAGAGGGTAAATGTGTTTGCGGAAAAAAAGTAAACATCGCTGAAAAGGAACACATCAGACGTGTTTGGCCTATTATATTTGCAATAAAAATGTCTACATCACTGCGATCGGACACACTGAGCTCTTTCGCCAAACAACACGGAAGCGTGTCCCGCTGCGCAACAATATTCAATTCAAGCTGAACCTTCCTCATGCTGGTAGCAGTGCGCGTTACCGTGTGTGTGTGTGTGTGTGTGCGTGCGTGCGTGCGTGTGTGTGCGTGCGTGTGTGTGTGTGTGTGTGTGTGTGTGTGTGTGTGTGTGTGTGTGTGTGTTACAGATCCAGCCAGGCTGTGACCGGGTAAAAGCGTGCCCATCATGTTCACTTTCACAACTGTAGTGGACGCCCTGCAGCAGCGGGTTGCTGTGTCCGGACCCAAACCTGCCTTCATTTTCCACGACAAACATGGCGGGCGCTGTGTCTTGACGTGGCAACAGATCTATCGACTCGGAGGTCGCTGGGCCGCAGTGCTAAAATCAGGGTCAACAGGTCAAGGTCATCTGGTGCTCAACACACTGCCCAACAGTCCGGAGAGAGTGATCGTTGAGACCGGCATTCTTCTGTCCGGCGCCGCGTCTGTCAACGGTCAGTGTCAGCTGGCTGACGGTTCGGATCTGCTTCACGGGCTGCACGTGTCACGTGCCCGGGCTATCATCCTTGACCCCGACGTTCCTAACAGTCCTTGGAAGATCCTGGAAAAGCTGGTGAGCCTGGGAGAAGATGGCAGCGTGACGTCAGAAGAACTTCCCCACCTCAAACTTGTCTACTTCGTACGACGCGGAGAGAAGGGTGATGACGAAGATTTCCTGACTCACCTGGAGAACCTCTCCGACTGGTACCAGGCTGACGTCAAACCTGATGACGTCGTGTCCGTGTTCACCACGTCAGGATCTACAGGATTCTCTAAGCTGGTCGTCCATACTCACCACAACCTTGTACTGTGGAACACCATGTCACACCCTTTATTTGACGACTCCAAGGAGCACATCGACCTTATACTGTCACCTCTTGGATGGCTTGGCGGTTACGCAGGTCTACCCTTCGTCACAGGCCACCAGCGCGTGCTCTGTGACGTCAGAGGCGGAGGTCATCCTGATGACGTGGTCGACTTCGTGTGGCGCTGCCTTCAGGAGGAGAAATGCACGATGTTTTTCGTCTCTCGTTTCATTATCATGCAACTGGCCGAGAGAGTCCGCAAGAGCAGGCAGGAGAAAGTCCACGGAGGCGAAAGCTCCATCTCCTGGGAGTGGGTTCCTGAGTGCATCCTGCTGGGTGGCCTCCCGATCACGAGAGCCATGGTCCAGGCTGCCAGTCACCTTGCCAAGACCGTCTTTGTCGATTACTCATCGACTGATTTTTACCTCATTGCAACCCTCGAGGTAGATGATCCGGACACTTTCGTGGACCACGACGCCGGCCTCGTGGTGAAGGAAGCCCAGGTGAAGATCGTGGACACTGAGGACGAGAACGTGATTCTCCCTGTTGGCCAAGTGGGCAACATCCTCGCCAAAACATCCGGCATGATGAGGGAGTACCTCAACAACCCCCAAGCTACCGCGGACGCCTTCACTGCGGACGGCTTCTTCCGTACTGGTGACGTGGGCAGTCTGGATGCTCGCGGTCACCTGATCGTGGTCGGGCGGGGCAGTGACGCCATCATGCGGGGCCCTTACATCTTCTACCCCGGGTGGCTGGAGGCGCGCATCCGAGCGTGTCCCGGAGTCAGCGACGTGCTTGTGGTCGGCGTGCCGGATCCCCTCCTTCATGAGGAGCTATGCGCGTGCGTGGTGCTGGCGTCAGACCACGTGACCACGCAACACATGCGGGAGTTCGTGGAAAGAGACATCGTGACGACGGAGGACGACTCTTTGTCTCTGCAGCCCCGCTATTACCTGAGGTTCGAATCCTTCCCGATGACCGACACCGGCAAGCCACGGCGGAAGGTGGTCAAGAAACAAGCTGCTCTTCGATTAGCGCTGAAATGACCACGTGACCTCAGTTTTACAGCTGCACGTGAATGTGAAATTTAACCAGATGTTTGGGTGGGTGGGTGGGTGTTTGGGGGTTTAACGTCCTTTTCCACCACATAACCAGATGTTTGAAAATCCGTGTATGTATCTGAAGTCTACTGCTGTCTGACTGTCGCTCCGTGCTGACTGAGTGATGAATCGTAGCTGGTGCTGAAATCTGACCTCATGCAGTTACACGACGAAAGTCAACAAGAGAAACAAACTTTGAGGTAGTTTAATTTCAGGTTGTTATTATTCCGGACCATTCCAGATTATGAGGGAATTTTATTTTTATGGTATGGTATTTTATTATTATTATTACTGTTGTTGTTGTTGTTGTTATTATTATTCTAAAAACTCTGTGTTATTCAAGTTACATTCGAACGCTCCGAGAACTTTTATCTTCCATATTGTTTCATATTGAAATAAACAGATTTACCAAACAACTAAACGTATTGCATAACTGTGACTTGTACATAAGTCACGATCTGAGACTACTACTGCAGCTGTACATATAAGGTCATTAAGGAAACAAGACTGCTGCTCCGTGTTGTCTTAGCAACGAATCCGAGTGCAGACATCGGTGAAAGTCTTCCACAGCAGACGACACAGCGTCTTCTACAGCAGACGACACAGCGTCTTCTACAGCAGACGACACAAAGTCTTCTACAGCAGACGACACAGCGTCTTCTACAGCAGACGACACAGCGTCTTCTACAGCAGACGACACAGCGTCTTCTACAGCAGACGACACAAAGTCTTCTACAGCAGACGACACAAAGTCTTCTACAGCAGACGACACAGACGTAAACAACATTGTATCGCATTAAGAGCTGTACTAATCATCAAGATAAAGTATTTCGAGCGGCCAGGCGCACTCACGACAGAAACTGTTCCAAAACATATGTTGGCTTAGTAAAGATGGAATTATTAACGAATAAGTGTGCAGCGAGGGAAACAGAGACTCGGAAGGGGGTGGGGGGGGGGGGTGGAGAGAGAGAGAGAGAGAATGAATCAATGAAACTTTATTTTTATTTTACAACGGTAGAGAGAGAGAGCCGGAGAGAGAGAGAGAGAGAATCAATGAAACTTTATTTTTATTTTACAACGGTAGAGAGAGAGAGCCGGAGAGAGAGAGAGAGCCGGAGAGAGAGAGAGAGAGAGAGAATCAATGAAACTTTATTTTTATTTTACAACGGTAGAGAGAGAGAGCCGGAGAGAGAGAGAGAGAGAGAATCAATGAAACTTTATTTTTATTTTACAAACGGTAGAGAGAGAGAGCCGGAGAGAGAGAGAGAGAGAATCAATGAAACTTTATTTTTATTTTATACAACGGGTAGAGAGAGAGAGCCGGAGAGAGAGAGAGAGAGAGAGAGAATCAATGAAACTTTATTTTTATTTTACAACGGTAGAGAGAGAGAGCCGGAGAGAGAGAGAGAGAGAATCAATGAAACTTTATTTTATTTTACAACGGTAAGAGAGAGAGAGCCGGAGAGAGAGAGAGAGAGAGAGAGAATCAATGAAACTTTATTTTTATTTTACAACGGTAGAGAGAGAGAGCCGGAGAGAGAGAGAGAGAGAATCAATGAAACTTTATTTTTATTTACAACGGTAGAGAGAGAGAGCCGGAGAGAGAGAGAGAGCCGGAGAGAGAGAGAGAGAGAGAGAATCAATGAAACTTTATTTTTATTTTACAACGGTAGAGAGAGAGAGCCCGGAGAGGAGAGAGAGAGAGAGAGAGAATCAATGAAACTTTATTTTTATTTTACAACGGTAGAGAGAGAGAGAGAGAGCCGGAGAGAGAGAGAGAGAGAGAGAATCAATGAAACTTTATTTTTATTTTACAACGGTAGAGAGAGAGAGCCGGAGAGAGAGAGAGAGAGGAGAGAGAATCATGAAACTTTATTTTTATTTTACAACGGTAGAGAGAGAGAGCCGGAGAGAGAGAGAGAGAGAATCAATGAAACTTTATTTTTATTTTACAACGGTAGAGAGAGAGAGCCGGAGAGAGAGAGAGAGAGAGAGAGAATCAATGAAACTTTATTTTTATTTACAACGGTAGAGAGAGAGAGCCGGAGAGAGAGAGAGAGAGAATCAATGAAACTTTATTTTTTATTTTACAACGGTAGAGAGAGAGAGCCGGAGAGAGAGAGAGAGAGAGAGAGAATCAATGAAACTTTATTTTTATTTTAACAACGGTAGAGAGAGGGAGCCGGAGAGAGAGAGAGAGAGAATCAATGAACTTTATTTTTATTTTACAACGGTAGAGAGAGAGAGCCGGAGAGAGGAGAGAGAGAGAGAGAATCAATGAAACTTTATTTTTATTTTACAAACGGTAGAGAGAGAGAGCCGGAGAGAGAGAGAGAGAGAGAGAGAATCAATGAAACTTTAATTTTATTTTACAACGGTAGAGAGAGAGAGCCGGAGAGAGAGAGAGAGAGAGAGAATCAATGAAACTTTATTTTTATTTTACAACGGTAGAGAGAGAGAGCCGGAGAGAGAGAGAGAGAGAGAGAATCAATGAAACTTTATTTTTATTTTACAACGGTAGAGAGAGAGAGCCGGAGAGAGAGAGAGAGAGAATCAATGAAACTTTATTTTATTTTACAACGGTAGAGAGAGAAGCGGGGAGAGAGAGAGGAGAATCAATGAAACCTTTATTTTATTTTACAACGGTAGAGAGAGAGAGCGGAGAGAGAGAGAGAGAAGAATCAATGAAACTTTATTTTTATTTTACAAACGGTAGAGAGAGAGAGCCCGGAGAGAGAGAGAGAGAGAGAGAGAGAGAATCAATGAAACTTTATTTTTATTTTACAACGGTAGAGAGAGAGAGCCGGAGAGAGAGAGAGAGAGAGAGAATCAATGAAACTTTATTTTTATTTTACAACGGTAGAGAGAGAGAGCCGGAGAGAGAGAGAGAGAGAGAGAATCAATGAAACTTTATTTTTATTTTACAACGGTAGAGAGAGAGAGCCGGAGAGAGAGAGAGAGAGAGAGAATCAATGAAACTTTATTTTATTTTACAACGGTAAGAGAGAGAGAGCCGGAGAGAGAGAGAGAGAGAGAGAGAATCAATGAAACTTTATTTTTATTTTACAACGGTAGAGAGAGAGAGCCGGAGAGAGAGAGAGAGAGAGAATCAATGAAACTTTATTTTTATTTTACAACGGTAGAGAGAGAGAGCCGGAGAGAGAGAGAGAGAGAGAGAGAATCAATGAAACTTTATTTTTATTTTACAACGGTAGAGAGAGAGAGCCGGAGAGAGAGAGAGAGAGAGAGAGAGAGAATCAATGAAACTTATTTTTATTTTACAACGGTAGAGAGAGAGAGCCGGAGAGAGAGAGAGAGAGAGAGAGAATCAATGAAACTTTATTTTTATTTTACAACGGTAGAGAGAGAGAGCCGGAGAGAGAGAGAGAGGAGAGAGAATCAATGAAACTTTATTTTTATTTTACAACGGTAGAGAGAGAGAGCCTGAGAGAGAGAGAGAGAGAGAGAGAATCAATGAAACTTTATTTTTATTTTACAACGGTAGAGAGAGAGAGCCGGAGAGAGAGAGAGAGAGAGAGAGAATCAATGAAACTTTATTTTTATTTTACAACGGTACGAGAGAGAGAGCCGGAGAGAGAGAGAGAGAGAGAGAGAATCAATGAAACTTTATTTTTATTTTTACCAACGGTAGAGAGAGAGAGCCGGAGAGAGAGAGAGAGAGAGAGAGAATCAATGAAACTTTATTTTTATTTTACAACCGGTAGAGAGAGAGAGCCGGAGGAGAGAGAGAGAGAGAGAATCAATGAAACTTTATTTTTATTTTACAACGGTAGAGAGAGAGAGCCCGGAGAGAGAGAGAGAGAGAGAGAGAATCAATGAAACTTTATTTTATTTTACAACGGTAGAGAGAGAGAGCCGGAGAGAGAGAGAGAGAGAGAGAGAATCAATGAAACTTTATTTTTATTTTACAACGGTAGAGAGAGAGAGCCGGAGGAGAGAGAGAGAGAGAGAGAGAATCAATGAAACTTTATTTTTATTTTACAACGGTAGAGAGAGAGAGCCGGAGAGAGAGAGAGAGAGAGAAGAGAATCAATGAAACTTTATTTTTATTTTACAACGGTAGAGAGAGAGAGCCGGAGAGAGAGAGAGAGAGAGAGAGATCAATGAAACTTTATTTTTATTTTACAACGGTAGAAGAGAGAGCCGGAGAGAGAGAGAGAGAGAGAGAGAATCAATGAACTTTATTTTTATTTTACACGGTAGAGAGAGAGAGCCGGAGAGAGAGAGAGAGAGAGAGAGAATCAATGAAAGCTTTATTTTTATTTTACAACGTAGAGAGAGAGAGCCGGGAGAGAGAGAGATGAGAGAGAATCAATGAAACTTTATTTTATTTTACAACGGTTAGAGAGAGAGAGCCGGAGAGAAGAGAGAGAGAGAGAGAGAATCAATGAAACTTTATTTTTATTTTACAACGGTTAGAGAGCGAGGAGCCGGAGAGAGAGAGAGAGAGAGAGAGAATCAATGAAACTTTATTTTTATTTTACAACGGTAGAGAGAGAGAGCCGGAGAGAGAGAGATGAGAGAGAGAGAATCAATGAAACTTTATTTTTATTTTTACAACGGTAGAGAGGAGAGCCGGAGAGCAGAGAGAGAGAGAGAGAGAATCAATGAAACTTTATTTTTATTTTACAACGGTAGAGAGAGAGAGCCGGAGAGAGAGAGAGAGAGAGAGAGAATCAATGAAAACTTTAATTTTTATTTTACAACGGTAGAGAGAGAGAGAGCGAGAGAGAGAGAGAGAGAGAGAGAATCAATGAAACTTTATTTTTATTTTACAACGGTAGAGAGAGAGAGCCGGAGAGAGGAGAGAGAGAGAATCAATGAACTTTATTTTTATTTTACAACGGTA
Source organism: Batillaria attramentaria (assembly GCA_018292915.2). Classification (NCBI taxonomy): domain Eukaryota; kingdom Metazoa; phylum Mollusca; class Gastropoda; family Batillariidae; genus Batillaria; species Batillaria attramentaria. The sequence continues at coordinate 39,932 of JACVVK020000697.1, read as the reverse complement.
GAGAGAGAGAGCCGGAGAGAGAGAGAGAGAGAGAGAGAATCAATGAAACATTTATTTTTATTTTACAACGGTAGAGAGGAGAGCCGGAGAGACGAGAGAGAAGAGAGAGAGAATCAATTGAAACTTTATTTTTATTTTACACGGTAGAGAGAGAGAGCCCGGAGAGAGAGAGAGAGAGAATCAATGAAACTTTATTTTTATTTTACAACGGTAGAGAGAGAGAGAGCCGGAGAGAGAGAGAGAGAGAGAGAGAATCAATGAAACTTTATTTTTATTTTACAACGGTAGAGAGAGAGAGCCGGAGAGAGAGAGAGAGAGAGAGAGAATCAATGAAACTTTATTTTTATTTTACAACGGTAGAGAGAGAGAGCCGGAGAGAGAGAGAGAGAGAGAAGAATCAATGAAACCTTTATTTTTATTTTACAACGGTAGAGAGAGAGAGCGAGAGAGAGAGAGAGAGAATCATGAAGTGCTTTATTTTATTTTACAACGGTAGAGAGAGAGAGCGGAGGAGAGAGAGAGAGAGAGAGAGAATCAATGAAACTTTACTTTTATTTTACAACGGTAGCGAGAGAGAGCTGGAGAGAGAGAGAGAGAGAGAGAGAGAGAGAATCAATGAAACTTTATTTTTATTTTACAACGGTAGAGAGAGAGAGCTGGAGAGAGAGAGAAGAGAGAGAGAGAGAATCAATGAAACTTTACTTTTATTTTACAACGGTAGGAGAGAGAGCCGAGAGAGAGAGAGAGAATCAATGAAACTTTATTTTATTTTACAACGGTAGAGCGAGAGAGAGCTGGAGAGAGAGAGAGAGAGAGAGAGAGAGAATCAATGAAACTTTACTTTTATTTTACAACGGTAGAGCGAGAGAGAGCGGAAGAGAGAGAGAGAGAGAGAGAGAATCAATGAAACTTTATTTTTATTTTACAACGGTAGCACGAGAGAGCCGGAGAGAGAGAGAGAGAGAATCAATGAAACTTATTTTTATTTTACAACGGTCAGAGAGAGAGAGAGAGAGCCGGACTGAGAGAGAGAGAGAGAGAGAGAATCAATGAAACTTATTTTTATTTTACAACGGTAGAGAGAGAGAGCCGGAGAGAGAGAGAGAGAGAGAGAGAGAATCAATGAAACTTTATTTTTATTTTACAACGGTAGAGAGAGAGAGCCGGATAGAGAGAGATGAGAGAGAATCAATGAAACTTTATTTTTATTTTACAACGGTAGAGAGAGAGAGCCGGACGAAGAGAGAGAGAGAGAGAGAGAATCAATGAAACTTTATTTTTATTTTACAACGGTTAGACGAGAGAGAGCCGGACGAGATGAGAGAGAGAGAATCAATGAAACTTTTATTTTTATTTTACAACGGTAGAGAGAGAGAGCCGGAGAGGAGAGAGAGGAGAGAGAGAATCAATGAAACTTATTTTTATTTTTACAACGGTAGAGAGAGAGAGCCGAGAGAGAGAGAGAGAGAGAATCAATGAACTTATTTTTATTTTACAACGGTAGAGAGAGAGAGCCGGAGAGAGAGAGAGAGAGAATCAATGAAACTTTATTTTTATTTTACAACGGTAGAGAGAGAGAGCCGACGGAGAGAGAGAGAGAGAGAGAGAGAATCAATGAAACTTTATTTTTATTTTACAACGGTAGAGAGAGAGAGCCGGAGAGAGAGAGAGAGAGAGAGAATCAATGAAACTTTATTTTTATTTTACAACGGTAGAGAGAGAGAGAGAGAGCCGGAGAGAGAGAGAGAATCAATGAAACTTTACAGATTTTTATTTTACAACGGTAGAGAAAGAGAGAGAGAGAGACAGACAGACAGACAGACACACACACACACAGACACACACACACACACACACACACACACACACACACACACACACACAAATCTACGCAGTCAGTGTACACAGTCTTGCTCAGAAAATAATGACGACAAATTTGCACATTAAATTTTCAATCCTTTCATTATTCCACACGCAAACCTGACTGTATTTTAAATAGCATTTTGTGCGTGTAATATCATAGTCACATCTAATGTTGTTCACTATTCAAATTGCCCACGACAATGCTACGAAATATACAAGTAAGCACACGATACATGCTCTGAATAAGGTCAACCAATTTCACGGTGTCAGCGGATTCGACAAAGTTTCAGTCACCTGCTTATGAATTAAAGAACAAACGAAGGCAAAACGACAGACGAAGACGACAGAGCTCTCTCTCTCTCTCTCCCTCTTTCTCTCTCGCTCGCTCGCCAGCCGATACAAACACTTAGAGGATGTTCAGCAGCCCCGAATATGGCCAAAGGGTACCGCCTACTCAAGAGGGCTTAGAATACCCGCCAGAACGATATCCGGCCTACGTCAGTTGAATGATTTGTCGCCCCAGCGGCTCAGTGGACCCCTCTCAGTGTCCAACTATGCAACTCAAAATATTTCAGCCCATTTCACGAAAAGCCAACTATTCACCTCCCTAATTTGAGTTTTTGATGATGTTATAACCTTTTGCTCATATTCAGGTGTGTATCAGGTGCCATCCCCGTACCGGGGGCCGAATCGTTAACCACTAGGCCCCCGCAACCACGGCCAAGTCGGGCTAACCGAGACCGAGCCGAGATAAGTAATAGCTAAGAAGGAAAAACATTAAAATACTCGGTGACAAGGAAAGTGGACAGTTGCGAACAACTTTGAGGTCCCCGTGCTATTTCACAATGTGCACAGAAGCGAGGAATTCTGTCAAATTCACCGGCACAGTGAATTTTTAGCATGGCTCGGAGATTATTGTGCGTGGGAGTGATTTCCCTTGAAAACAAAAGCAGACGTTTTTACCCGGGGGAATTTCGGTCACACCTGTCAACAACATCGTCTCCTCCAAAATCAGGGTATGGTATTATTTTGTTATGCTAACAACATTATACAGCTTAGCGAGGCGTTTCCAAATAATTAAGTGCTCTTGAACATTATGCAGCGCGAAATTAACGTCTGCTGTAAAGGACGTTAAACACCCAAACACCCACGTACTTTCTCTTTCGTGTAGTTTACAAATGAAGCTGATGGCCACTAATGAGAATTGACTCGGAAAACTGATAATCGGTAGGCCTAGAGCATCAGAATCGGCTCCGAAAGCTGTCCTGCAAAGGTAAACATACTAAAGAGAGAGAAAACAATTATATTATCATAACCAACTTGCTGCAATGATCCTATATACGAAGATCTTTGCTTGCTGCGAAGCTGATGAAAAGATTGCATTCTTTTAAGAGTATAAATGATCCTGTGAACAGGCGATAATTAAAGTCACTGTCAGCAGCTACGAAGGCACATTTAGAGATAGGTAGAAAATGCTATGTAGTAAGCAATGACTGAAGTTTAGAATCAATTAGCAAAGACGCACCAGTTGACATAAAGGAATGACGTTACCGACGCCGGAGAGATAAAACTTGATGCAGCTACAAAGAAACTAAAACCAGGGTACGGTATTATTTTGTAATGCTCACATTATACAGCTTAGCAAGGCGTTTCCAAATAATCAAGTGCTCTTGAACGTTATGCAGCGCGAAATTAAAGTCTGCCGTAAAGAACGTTAAACACCCGAACACCCACCCCTCTGCTGTACGCCTGTATCTTTCACGTGGTTTACAAACAGCTGACAACGCTCTCTGAGAACGCTACAGGTATGACATATTGTCTTTGGTTTCAGGCATTAATAACAGAAAAGATGAACGTTGAGGCAGTTTCTTTGTAGCTGCATCAAGTTTTCTCTCCCGCGCCGGCAATGTCTTTCCTATAGTGTCAGTTGGTTATGACCATTAAAATAAATAATTAAGTAAATAAATTTCTCTCTCTCTCTCTCTTTCTACTTATACCTTTGCAGGACAGGTTTCAGAACCAGCTCTGATGCTTTATGCCTACCGTTTATCAGTTTTCAGTTCTCAATAATGCTCATCAGCTTTATTTGTAAACTACACGAAAGAGAAAGTACGTGGGTGTTTGGGTGTTTAACGTCCTTTACAGCAGACGTTAATTTTGTGCTGCATAATGTTGAAGAGCACTTAATTATTTGGAAACGCCTCGCTAAGCTGTATAATGTTGTTAGCATAACAAAATAATACCGTACCCTGGTTTTGGAGGAGACAATGTTGTTGACAGGTGTGACCGAAATTCCCCCGGGTAAAAACGTCTGCTTTTGTTTTCAAGGGAAATCACTCCCACGCACAATAATCTCCGAGCCATGCTAAAAATTCACTGTGCCGGTGAATTTGACAGAATTCCTCGCTTCTGTGCACATTGTGAAATAGCACGGGGACCTCAAAGTTGTTCGCAACTGTCCACTTTCCTTGTCACCGAGTATTTCAATGTTTTTCCTTCTTAGCTATTACTTATCTCGGCTCGGTCTCGGTTAGCCCGACTTGGCCGTGGTTGCGGGGGCCTAGTGTTAACGATTCGGCCCCCGGTACGGGGATGATCAGGTGCTCTCTCTCTCTCTCTCTCTCAGCCTGTCGCTGTGTCCGGTCTGTCTCGTCATTTCCTCCTACACTGTGTTCCGTTAAAATGACAAATTCTACCATTTGCAGGCTAAAAGATCGATCTCACTGTTCTGATGTCGCCAAGCCTCACAACACTAATACACGTACACAAATACACGCACAGACAGACTTGTGTTCAGCTGCTTGAAGTCAAAACGCAGTTGCCCGCGGCATTGCTGAAACACCCATGGACCTGGGCTTTTTGAGTGCAGTCCCCTTTAACCTAGCAGCCAACAGCACATTTCTCTGATGTGATTATCTCCCCTGACTGTTTCACCGAGCAGCCGACAAGGGAAAAGCGGCGGAGTGTTCCTCGTTTTTAACGGCCAGTAAACGTCGGAGTGTTTCATTCGGACGTCTACTAATCACCAATAAAGACTACTTCGAGAGGTCAGGCGTAGTCACGAACGCCACTGTTCCAAAACAGGATTCGCCCTGTATAACGGCTAGTTATGGTAGTATTAATATCTGTCCCCCTTTTTTTTTTTCTTTTTTTTTTTTGAGGTTCCACTTTAAAAAAAAAAAATCTCTGTTGGCATTTTCACACAGGACATCAACAAAGACAGTGACGCTGACAATGTACAGTGACAGCGCAGTTGGTATACATAGATAGTATTAGAAACTACTAGTATTGCAAACGGGTTGAAGGTAACATTAGTATCAAACGAATGTTGGAACAACACAGGACATGGCAAACATGGCAAGCAGTTACTGTTCTAAAACAAAGCGTGTATACAGTTGCCAGTGTTGCCACAACATCGCTGCGTCGCCGTTCACGTGAAACTTATGCTTTTCGATAAAATCGATTCCTGAACTCTCTATGGTAGCCTTAATATCTTTAAAACAAGGACATTCCGATCAGGCTCAGGACAACGGGTGTAGACATGATTTACGTACTTATGACGTACAAGGCTAAATGACGTAGGGTTCAAGCAAAGAAGGCCAAAATAAAGACAGCAGTCAACACGAGACCGACGGCTAGCACGTTCGACGCGATCTGCCATCTCTTGTCCTGCACGATGGACACCATGTCTTGTTGCTGCACGCCGTGTGACGTCAGACGATAACCTTGTGACGTATCTTCCACGCCGCAGATCCAAGACAACGCACGCCGCGCCACAGAGGATGCTCCTGTACACAAAAATATTGGGCATGTTTAGTTGGACTTCATAAGGAGGAGGGGAGCCGGGGTGGTCGAATGGTAGAGCGTTGGACTTCTAATGCTCGGGTCGTGAGTTCGATCCCGGCTGGGGCCAAATATTTGTGCTGGCTTTTTCATCGTTGCCACGTCTTTGATATCACCCTATGTGGTGGAAAAGGACGTTAAACCCCCAAACACCCACCACACCCCACCCCCACCCCTCATAAGGAGGACTTTGTAAGGAAGACTTCGCGATACCCATTTACATGTAAATTAGGCTCATTTAGCGCTGCGATTAGCTCATGGTACCCCTAACGTGCCTAATTTACACGCGAATGGGTTTCGCTGCTCGGCGAATTCCTCCTTGCAAAGTCCTACTAAACAGTCCTATTATATAGGCTACGTGTCCACTTTCAGTCGTCAGGGTGATCCACTATGCGTTACAACTTTCAAACGCATGTGATTATGTAATCTTGCAGGCTCTCGCATTTCCTGGCTGGAATACACAATTTTAAGAATACCCAGCGCCAAGTTGAGAACTCTTGCTTTTGGCACAAGCACCCTACAGTTTGGACAAGCCTGACCGAAGCAGGCTAGTCCTTTTCAGTTTAACTCTTAAAAGCCCAAGCCAGCCCTGCCCGCTGTATGACAAGACTGGTTAAAAAGAACAAGCCACTGCACACCAGAAAGAGCCACTTGAAGTCACTATTACAGAAGGCGTGGGCTAGGCCCGAGACCGCTGCAGATTGCATAATAGTGGATTAAAGTGGTTTCTAGTGATATAAAGATTTCAAGTAAAAACCGCGAGTTACGCTTGGGCTTTTTACAGTTCAAGGTCCACCTTTTGCTCCAGTGAACAAACTGGGTCGAAACACTAAGTGCGGTTCCGCGTGGCTACACCAAATTTGACTTTTGGTGACAGCTTCAAAACTTGCACCAACCTTACACCCTAATTAAAAAAAAAAGAAAGTTATTCGACCTTAGATTACTTACTTACTTAGGCCCTTGGCTCCACGTGGAGCATAGGCCATCGACAACCCTTCGCCATCGCACTCTGTTCTGGGCTAGTCTTGCCACTCCAGTCCAGTTGGTCCCCTGCTTACATAGCTCTGCCTCAGTGTCCCGCCTCCAGCTGTTGCGAGGCCGGCCTCTCTTCCTTTTCCCCTGCGGGTTCCATGTCAGGGCTTGGCGTGTGGTGCTGGATGCTGGCTTCCTGAGGGTGTGTCCAATCCAGCCCCACTTCCTCCGCAGGATCTGCCTGGCCACTGGTTCCTGCCCCGCTCGCTCCCACAGCTCTTCATTCCGGATCTTCTCTGGCCATCGGATGTTGAAGATGCGCCTCAGACAGGTGTTGAGAAATGTCTGGATCTTCTGCTGCATCGTCTTCGTTGTCCTCCATGTTTCGCATCCGTAAAGCAGAACTGACTTCACGTTGGAGTTGAAGATGCGAAGTTTGGTTCTTATGCTGACAACTTTGGATGCCCAGACGTTCTTCAGCATGACCATTGCTGCCCTTGCCTTGCCGATTCTGGCTGTGACGTCTCGGTCTGTGCCTCCCTGTCCATCAACCACACTCCCCAGGTAGACAAAAGACTCCACCTCCCTGATGGGCTCTCCACTGACTGTGACTGGTGTGTTGGCAGTGGTGTTGATCTTCATCAGCTCGGTTTTCTTCCTGTTGATCTTGAGCCCTGTTCCGGCTGATGTGGCTTCCAGGCACGTAGTCTTGTCCTGCATCTGGCTGTGGCTGTGAGACAGGAGCGCCAGGTCGTCCGCGAAGTCGAGGTCATCCAGCTGCGTCCAGAGTGTCCACTGTATCCCGTTTTTCCTGCCTGCTGTAGTGGTCTTCATGATCCAGTCGATGACCAGGAGGAAGAGAAACGGGGACAACAGGCATCCCTGGCGGACTCCGGTCTTCACCTCGAAGCTTTCTGACAACTGGCCGGCATGGGCAATCCTGCAGCTCATGTCTTGGTAGGTGCACTGGATCAGGGAGATGATCTTCCCGGGAACTCCATAGTGCCTTAGCAGCTTCCACAGCGCCTCTCTGTCTACACTGTCGAAGGCCTTCTCATAGTCTATGAAGTTGATGTAGAGGGGGGAGTTCCACTCCAGTGACTGCTCCACAATGATGCGTAGGCTGGCAATCTGGTCAGCGCAGGACCTGTTCCTGCGAAAGCCTGCCTGCTGGTCTCGGAGCATGGGGTCGACTGCCTCTCTCATCCTCTCCAGTAGAATTCTGTTGAGAACCTTGCCTGGCACTGACAGGAGCATGATCCCTCGGTAGTTGCTGCAGTCCCTGAGGTCCCCTTTCTTTGGCAGCTTGATGACGATCCCTTCTTTCCACTGGGCTGGCACCTCTTCCTTCTCCCAGATCTTGCTGAACAGGCTGTGCAGCATGTTGACGGCTGTCTCTGTGTCTGCTTTAATGGCTTCTGCTGGTATCTCGTCCGGCCCTGCAGCTTTCCCATTTCTCAGTGTCATGATGGCTTTCCTGATCTCCGCCTTAGAGGGCTTGTCGCAGTTGATGGGTAGTTCTGTCTCAGCTGGTGGGATGTCTGGTGGTGTTTCAGGGATGGGGCGATTTAACAGCTCCCTGAAGTGTTCTGCCCATCGCTTCAGCTGTTCCTCAGTTGTTGTCAGTGGGTGCCCGTTCTTGTCCTTCACTGGTTTGTCTGTCTGCTGAAATTTGCCCGCGAGCTTCTTGGTCATCTGGTACAGGTCTTTTAGATTCCCTTGTCGGGCTGCTTCCTCTGCTTGACTGGCCAGGTTGTCGATGTAGTCCCTCTTGTCCTTCCTGGTGCTCCTCTTCACTTCTCTGTCAGCCGCCGTGTATTCCCCTTGTGCCTTTGCCTTAGCTCTTCTTGTTCGGCTCGTGTTCAGTGCAGTTTTCTTCTCTTTCCTAACTTCCAGCTTCTGGATGGTATCAGCAGAGATCCATTCCTTATGTTGGGTCTTTCTCTTGCCAAGGACCTCTTCGCATGTGTCGTGCCAGAGTTTCTTGCTGTGTTCCCACTGTGTCTCGATGTATATTTCACTGTCTTCTATCAGGTCTTGCAGTGGCTGGAACCTGTTGGAAAGGCTGATCCGGAATGCTGCTTGTGTGTCTGTGTTCCTGAGAAGTCCAACGTTGTACCTGGTCCGTGTGCTGTTGGCGTTGGTGTGCCTCTTAAGCCGAAGTCTCAATGTTGTTGCAAGAAGGTGGTGGTCTGATGATACATCGGCACCCCTCATCACGCGCACATCCCGCCACGATCTCCTGAACTTCCGGCTGATGCAGATGTGATCAATCTGGTTCTCCGTGACATGGTCCGGCGATCTCCATGTGGCCTTGTGGATGCGCTTGTGTGGGAAGATGCTGCCTCCTATCACTAGCTGGTTCAGGGCACAAAGGTCTGCAAAGCGCTCGCCATTTTCGTTCATCTGTCCCAGTCCGTGTGTTCCCATGGTGTCCTCATAGCCTGTGTTGTCTGATCCAATCTTGGCGTTGAAGTCTCCCATCAGTATGGTCATGTCCTTGGCTCCTCCTCTATCTATCACTGTCTGCAGTTGTTGGTAGAAGTCATCTTTTTTCTCCTCTTCCGCATCATTGGTGGGAGCGTAGCACTGGATGATGTTCAGCTTGATGTCTTTTTTCTTGGTGATGAATTTGGCTGTGATGATGCGGGAGTTGACGGGTTCCCAGCCGATGAGTGCCCGCTGTGCCTCCGGTGCCAGCATCAGGGCCACGCCCTCAGTGTGGGGGGCTCCATCCTCTGTGTGTCCAGAGTACAGCAATTGCTCTCCCGATGAAAATCTCAGCTGTCCTGTCTGTAGCCACCTTGTCTCACTCAGTCCCAGTACTCCTATCTTGTAGTTCTTCATCTCTCTTGCTACTTGTATGGTCCTTCCTACTTCATACATTGTCCTGATGTTCCATGTGGCTACTCTCGTTGTTGTCCTGGGTGTTAGAAGGGGGGTCGGCCTTGCAGCTTCCTTTCGGCTTTCACTGCAATGCGTCATAGGTCTCCGGGATGGAGACCCTTCCTCGCCCAGGTGAATGTCTCGGTTTGTTGCTGTCGATGCTTCAGTAACTTAGTGTTTTTTACAGGTAGGGCTGTTAACCCTACGCAAACCCGTTTAGCCTCTTGGAGAGGTGGTCCACATTCGTCTGACCTCTACCCTTCGACCTGTCCAGCTTGGGTGACCCTGCCAGGAGCATGTGCTCCTGCTGGCATAGTTCTCTGGGTCATTGAGGTACACAAGCCACTACCCCACGACAAGGGTTGGACTATGTAGGGGACCTTAGATTAGTACACTAGAAATGACTCACCATGACGGCTAGTTTCTTGTTCCGTGTCGTCTTCCATCCGAATTTCATACACAACACTCTCCTCGCCCAAAGCTTCACAAGACTTGTCTCCGCTCGCGCTGACTTCCTGATCAGCCTTCCCTTCAAATTCGTTCCTGTCTGGTTTTTGCGCCTGCGCATCGCCCAGCGTAGCGTCCCCAAAGTCACGTGACGCTCCGTGGTCCTCTGGTTCCGTGGTTCTCGTTTTCTCTTGGGCCGCCATTTTGGAAGCGTAGGCTTGGGGATCACGTGACCATTCGTTGACGTCCCAACATGGCTGTTTGCTGTGTCGTGTCCACCAGGTGAGTCTTTGAATCTGTTTGCAAAGAAGTGAAACTTTTACAGAGAAATACATTTTATCGTTAACTGAATTTGGCGCTAAGTGAATTGAGTCACTGGCGGCTGACAACCCAATGGTTTTTTTGTTGTTGTTGTTGTTTTCCCGTGAATCTTAGCTAACATTGAAGTAAGGTTGTTTTTTGTTTGTTTGTTTGTTTGGGTGTGCGTGTGTGTGTGTGTGTGTGTGTGTGTGTGTGTGTGTGTGTGTGTGTGTGTGTGTGTGTGTGTGTGTGTGTTTGGGGGGTGGGGTGGGTGGGGGGTGTTTTGTTTTGTTTTTGTTTTTGCGAGGGGAACATTTTCCGTGAAAACAGCAGAACCATCTATGAGAAAAAAAAAAACAAAAAAACAAACCCGGTAGCATTAGCCCGTTTGATAAACATTAATTTATAAATTAATGAAGAAATAAGGAAGAGGATTTTATGCTCACAGATCGTTCTAAGCTGTTTGCATAGAATCTAGCATCACACCAACTAGACACCTGCACAGTGTCGGCATCTCAAATGTTGGCACTGAGACAACAGAAGCGTACTCGGTGCCGCGGCGAACACACTGAGCGAAGAGTGTTGTACCAAAAGTCGTAGAATTTGAATTTTCGACCGCTCGAGCAAAGTGTAAACAACACTGTATCGCATTAAGAGCTGTACTAATCATCAAGATAGAGTATTTCGAGCGTGCTGGCGCACTCCGAAGCGAAACAACTCTAGATAAAACATTAAAAGATGTAGTACCTACCTGTCCTCATAACTAACTGTCTATCAACCATCCAGGTCTCTTTGCTCTAGGGGAGCCGGGGTGGCCGAATGGTAGAGCGTTGGACTTCTGATGCTCGGGTCGTGAGTTCGTATCCCGGCTGGGGCCAAATATTTGTGCTGGCTTTCTCATCGTTGCCCCGTCTTTGATATCACCCGGATGTGGTGGAAAAGGACGTTAAACCCTCATAACACCCGCACACCCACTCTTTGCTCTAGCTCCGAACGCCTTCTTGTCGTACCCAAGACCTACACCAAGTCCTTTGGACAAAGATCATTTCAGTACCAAGACACTGTAATTTGGAATTCTCTTCCCCAGTGCATTCGTAATGCATCAGATTTGCTTGATTTCAAAGCCACACCAAAGACCCTACATTACTATTAGTAATGTAGGGTCTTTGGCCACACTGAAAACCTTCCTGTTCAGACTGTCCTACAACCAGATTCACCACAGATTTTGACCCATTCTGAGCCCTGTTGCAGGTGAAAGGGCAGCTAGGGGTGTGTGTGTGTGTGTGTGTGTGTGTGTGTGTGTGTGTGTGTGTGTGTGTGTGTGTGTGTGTGTGTGTCTTATGTCAGTATGTGTTGCAGACTCTTATTAGTTTAGACGGTAATTGTGAAGCGCCTTGAGCTCACTTTGTGGGGATACTGCACGATAATAATAAGAATGTTATATTATTAGTAGTAACCATGGAAACAGCCAGCTGAAGGCGTCTTCTACGGACCCTAAGGCTCGGGTTCGAATCTCTGGTGAGCAGAAATTTGGTTAGAATTTTCCTTTCCAAATTTGAGTCAAAATCACGTGCTGGCTCATTTACGGTGCCTGTCTCGCTCTCGTGCACACACACACACACACACACACACACACACACACACACACACACACACACACACACACACACGTGCACGCTAAAAATCCCACGTCCATCTTTCGAAGAAGAGTAGGCTGTGGCCGGTGTCGTGGAAAAACAGAAATACTGTCACGCGCAACAGAGTGAATACCAGGGTTAAGGTCTGCACATTAAGCAGCGCTTAACATGGTAGGTTTTCATTGCATCATTCTCCAACCCTGCGGCGCCTTAAGCGTCCCTAGAAGAGACACATAATAATGCGCGCCAAGGAATACCAAAATATTAGCACATCCCTATGAGTATCGATCCTTTTTGTGTCTGAAAACCACGGAACCAATCAGGAAAATTCATCATTTTAATTGAGGCAGCGATGTCTTGTAAAATCGTGACGCATGCAAGAAAAAGAAAACAAAATGGCTGGCGCTGCACTGTGGCGACGCGCTCTGCGCTGCACTGTGGCGCTGCACTGTGGCGACGCGCTCCGCCACTGGAAGGCGCAGCCCGAATTTCCCTCACTCGGGTATGGGACAATAGGTTGTACCAAACAAAAGCCAAGCAGCGACTTACACAGCGGGTGTCGACGGGTTTGGTGACGAGCGTGACGACCACAGCGACGACACCGGTGATGACGAAGAGGAGCGCGGAGAAGTAGAGGTAGTGCACGTCCCGCACGATGGCCGGGGTGGGGTCCGGCTCGGCACTCCCGCACTCCGGCACCGTGTAGGAGTACTGGACGGCGAAACGGATCAGGCCGATCGTCATGCCGATCACCAGCGACACGAACGCCCCCTGGAGGAAAGAAGAGTTATCACCAGCGATGGGACAACGTTTTGTGATATTTCTGTACGTGTGATAGTTCTATTTCTGGAAACACTTGCCTAGCGCTTCTTTGACGTCACACTCCCAGAATTCCCTGCGCCCGGAAAGGCCCAAACACGCTCCACCCAACCTGTCAGTAAACTCCCCGATGTCGTCTTCGTGGAGTTCCAGGTCTGCAATCTCAACGAAAAGTCACAAACAGTGTTTTAAAATTATGTATGTAATAATATAAAATATTCGACTGTGCAAAATGCACAGTCAACTCTGTCACAGTTACGGAGTTTTCGGCGTCTCTGAAACCCCTGTAAAAGCCAAGGGCAGCATGATTTCACAGCTCAGTTTGTTTTTCGACATTGAGCTAGAAAGATCGCAGTGGCTTGTCTTCTCGTGCAGCACACAACACCCGCTAGACGCTGTAGCGATGTGTCTCGCTCACCGACCAAAAGCACAATGAAGTCACTGCAAACTCACGCTCTGGTTTTATAAGGGTCTCCGAAGCGCTGAAAAATCTGCAACTGTGACAGAGTTGCCTGCATTATGCGCAGTCGTAGGGAACACGATGTTTGCGGCTTTTTGTTGAGATTGCAGACCTTCTGTCGGTTTGGTTCACACGTGCCCTGTTAGGGCCGGTGCACACTAGCGTCGGTGCTACATCGCACGCACGCACGCTTGTCGCGCTTTGCGTGCTGCACGCACGGTGGGGCTCTCACACGTGGGGGGAGCCGGGGTGGCCGAATGGTAGAGCGTTGGACTCTCAATGCTCGGGTCGTGAGTTCGAATCCCGCCGGCTGGGGCCAAATATTTGTGCTGGCCTTTTTTCTCGTTGCCCCGTCTTTGATATCACCCTTATGTGGTGGAAAAGGACGTTAAACTCCCAAACACACACACACACACAGCCTCACACGTGGAGTCAGAATCGCGCGCGTGCTGCTTTCGGAGATCTCGCCACGAGTGCTTCTGCTCCATTTATGTATTTACCGTAGTGTGAGTCAGCGGAGAGTGATACACCAAAACGGCGTACCCGTCGATTGTGATATGAATCGAGCTGAAAATTGTGGAGGTATTCCTGTTCCCTATACAGATCGATCAGGCGAAACATTTCGTCTTCGCGCAATTCCGCCATCTTGGAAGAGAAGAGGATGGCGAGTGCTGGCCTTTGTGCTCTCTTCTGATTGGCTGAAATCACGCTACACGCGCGCGTCGAGCGCGCCGAATAGAACATTTCCTATCGCCGAGCGACAGAATTTTTCTATCGTGCTAAGTCTGTCGCTCGGGTGGCAAAACATACACATGAAATACGTCACATTACATACACATGAAATACGTCACATTACATACACATGAAATACACGTCACATACACGTTACGTACACACAGCTATGATACATCCTAACATGACATGCTAAAATGACCATGATGGTAACAGTGACCAGGGACCTGTTTTCGCTGTCAAGTTCCTGCTCAACGATCACTTGCGAGAAACGGTCTTCTGGGATGTCTTCCCAACATAACAAATTGATTGTGGTCATCTTTGCGTTTCTCGATCAACCGAAACAACTGCAAAAACAAGCAGTCGTGGCTCGAGAGCGGCGGTGTGCGGAAAACGCGGAAGTGCCTCGCGTGGAGCGTTTGTAACTTCATACACAAGAGAGCCTCCCCAACTCGCTTGCCCACTCTCTGGGGCACAGAGTTTTTCAGCGGAAAGTTTCACGACCCGCCGAGAAGGGACTGCACTCTGGAGTCTACTCGCTTGCCGGTACCGAGTTACCTCCCCTTCCCGGGTGCACCGCATGTTCGCTAGCGCGAAGAAGGAGTTGCCAGTCCCTTCTTTGTAGGTCCCTGGTCTGACGCAGCTCCCCGTAGCTCACGCAACCTGCGTTTTACCACATCATGATCCCCCACCCACCGTGTACATGTCAACCCACCTTTTCATTGAAGCGTTCCCAGAAGAGGCCCAGCAGAAAGACGGCGCAGATCGGGGGCTGGAGGAAGCTGGACACCTCCTGGATGTAGACAAACAGCTGACTGCCTTGTGATGCCTTCAGGATGGGGATCCACACGATGCTGATCACGACAAGCACCACTACAAACACCCTGCAACACACGCGTAAGGCCCGATGCACACGAGCGTCGGCGTCAGCACCATGAAGCAAGCAGCGAAGGCTGTCTCGCATCATACGCCT